>JAPDRQ010000219.1:0-51122 GCA_030247915.1 Neophaeococcomyces mojaviensis | reverse complement strand
TAGATGAATTGATGGTGGAGAACGGCACTACTCGATCAGCAAACTTTAATTGCAGATCGACTGCCAGGGCTCCTTCCTGCAATGTCCAGCTTCGAGCCATCCAGGGCGAGCATGAAAACGCAAGTCCGATAGTCTGTTCTGGCAACTCTCGTGACTGTATGTCTTTCAACTCAGGATCTAGGACAAGAACAGACTCCGCTTTAGCATAGATGAAAGCCATTGTATCAATTGCTTTTTTCTTGAGCCTTTGATCGTGAGCTGGAATGCAAAGAGTGTCGAGCCAATAGTTTGCCGTTCTCTGAGACTTACGGTGGGGGGTGGAAGAGCTAGGTAGAAGATCAGCATGTATCTGGTCAAGCTGACATTGGTAGAGTGCGTTTTCTTCAAAGTTGCCAAGGCCACCCGCCCAGACGTGTGAGATTGCTGTAAAACCAGTTCCCTCTGCTGCGTCGACAATCTTGATCACAACATGGCCGTCTGAGCTAAGTGTGCTTGATACAATCGGAATAGCATCACTCTCGATGAGGTCATTTATTATTGCCAAGTTGACTCTTTGCATACAACACCCCTGGTTGTTGCACTTATCTGCATGACGTGTCTTGTATGTACTGGTGTTAATGTTGAAGGCAATGCAAGCGCGTGCCTGGCAATCTTCATGCGTGATCCTTTCATTCGCCGGGATGGTGTAGAGCCGAAAAGCTTCCAATGAAGAGAGATTAGTTCTCTTTGACAACGAAGGACAACGGCCAAGTAACTTCAACCCGTTTTCAATGCAGAGCGTGTTTGGTGGAAGCAACGGTATATGCTCAAAGAGTCTGTCAATTTCCGGCCGTCGACTGTGAATGTACTGGATCTTATCCTCGCGACGATCAGATATTTGCTCTAAAAGCAGTAGTGTAGACCAGAAGACATTGTAGGTTTCTGTGCTCCAGGGATCGCAATGATCAATTCCCGCTTCCCAATGCTGAATGACTTGCAATATCCAGGAGGAGTGTTGTCGGAGGATCTCCGTCAACTTTAGCCACAATTTTGTGTGCCATTCTACTTCGTCCGCTGATTCCAGCAAATATGACCTGTAGTAACCTATTGCCAAGCTTGAAGTAATCCCTCGAATGCCAATGCCCTTGAATTGTATGATATCTTTGATACGCATGGAGTTTACGTACTGTCGTCCGCTCTCCTCAATGATAAATTCTTGGAGGTTAAAGGTCCTGCCGGTAGCTTCGACCAGGCAACGCAGCAATCCAAACTGGATCCAAGCTTGAAATATGGTTGCCGACTCCAAAAAGCCGATTGTCAGATCTAAGTTCCATCCCATCAATTCTGGCCACCTTGCAAAACAGTCAATATCGTTACACAGAATCTCTTCTCTACCGGCACAGAGATATGGAACCTTTGGACGCGGGAGAGGATTCTGTTCTGGCCAGAAGAGGTGGTCCATGTTGACTTTTCAAAGTCATCGATCAATTGACCAATACTGTCAGTCGAACTTGAGTGCTAGTAGCAGTTCTGACAGTATTATGAGGTAGAATGCACATTTGTGTGTTGTGTTGTTGAGGTGTTTCAGCCTTACAGGAGTACATGGACAGGCCAGGTTTGATGTGATTCTAAAGCGTGGACTTCTCCTGCAAAGCGCCAAATGAGTGGTTCAGACGATTCACATAATTCGCCAAAGTTAAAAGATCTGTAGGCTTTGCTTTGGCAAATTTACGAGACAGCCAATTAACCCTAGTTTTAGCTAAAGAACTCAGGATATATAGAGCTAATACTCACAGCCACTCAAGCATACGTAACGACATGTTACCGTAGATGGCAGGACTTCATGGATACGAAAATGTGAGCACTCCTAACTATAGAGGGTGATTGAATGACGAGCAGGACGATAGTAGCCTAAACTTTTATGCAGCGGCTATGCAAGTGCAAGGTGGAATGGAGAACCCGATCAGGTACAAATGAAGCTTCTCCTTTAGGGTAGTAGGGCGAAGCATCAATCACGACAAGGTTATACATTGAGGTCGCTTGTCGCCATGGTGAAGTTCAATAATACGTCTACTAAAAGCCAGTTGGCGCTGACCGCTTCGATGGTGCGAGATCCGTATTCTGCCGTTTCCGTTGTTTGTGAGACAATTTGGTATTCCACCTACGATCACGTCTTAAGGACTTCTTTGCTATGGGGATAGTGGACACGTGAAATATACGAAATCATCAGGTTGGACAACGACTTTGCAACTGCCAGACCAATGATATACAGCAAGTCAAGATGCAGCTAAACATAGCGCGTAGCCGCTTTTCGAGCATCCACTCCGTAGCGATCTTCCCGTCCTTCTACTAGGCTTCGTGTTCCCAACGCTTGCACCTAGGCTAAATTGCGTCGAACGATATTTGCCCGCAATGACCAGGCAAGCCTTCGTTTTGACTGGTCCTTTAAAGTCAGATTGTATCTTCGACAATTAGTGCTCAAACGAATGGCCAACCCAGCTGGAAGGAAAGCCCCTCCCTTCTCCGACAGTAAGACTCGCTAATCCTTCAAAGCGCTTACCACTCCAGGAGACTTTAGGCGAGCTTAGCCAAGAGTTTATCTTGGCTTCACGCATTGGCAGTACCACTTCGACTGTTTTAGAATCTGCCCCTACGAGCTCAGTGACAGCAGAGACGATATCGAGGACTTAAACCAACCTATCATGGAGTTCTCTAGGTTCATTTTGCTTCGCAGGGCCTGCTGTCCAAGATCAGCCTACGTGGCGAGATGGGCTCGGGCTTCATCTAGAACATGAAAATGACGATCTAAAGCTTGTTACAGTTCAAGCCAAGCAACACCCCCACAGATCAGTACGGGTTCTGCACTTTTTCAAGAGGCGTGAGTGGTTGGAGGGTACCAAGAAACTTAGCACTAGCACCCAATATCTTCGCGAACATGTCCAGTCATGGCTAGTTTTTGAAAGCCGCCCAAGGACACGAAGTGAGATTTTCGCTCTGCAAAGCCAGTATGCGTCGCTTCAACGGTTTAATCATTTTTTCATTTCTCCTCACCTTTTGAAATATCTGTCGAATGATCCTTGCCGTGAGTATGAAAGAGCTCTACATTGTCGTGGTCTTGTTACAGTTATCGCAGATCACTTTAGGTAAAGTCGCAAACGCCCATATTCGACCGTGCTGACATAGCAGCTCAATGCGACGGTCCAAGCACTACCATAAGGTCGAACAATGACGCGCTAATGCTAAGATGATATCTACCTTTTCGAGTTGAGGTGAGCCAGGGCCTTTTTCAATGCCGGATGATTGCAGGACTTTAGCAGAGGAGGCAGCTTTCGAGATTATTCTTGTTCGTATTCCAAATAGGGACTTCCTGCGGGTTCCAGAGGTGGCTTGTGTGATGGTGGCTGCTCTTTACCTCGAGATACCTTCGTTGATTCAGTCCGAGAAGTTTGGAAGAATCCTGATATTTTACTCGATCGCGATGCAGCTTTATCGATTAGTTTTGCCTGTGGCCCCTCCCGATTTGCCACATTGCTGGTACAATCCGTATTCGAAATCGAATCTCTAGTCGAGATGTTCGAATCGTTGAGCAAAATCTGTACCTCTTTCCATGAGTCCATATGGGCTCCACGCGGGTTGGGATCCTGGAGCTTTTTGAAGAGCTTTCGATGAACGATCTCTAACTCTCTGTGCAAGGATTCCAATTTCTTGGAGAAAAGGGTAGAAACGCCTCCGTTGCGCCGCTGACGGGCAATCATAGTCATTATCGCTGTCTTACCTACTAACTCACATAAAAAAGTTCTGTTGTCATTATCTGCCTCAGTTGAAGCACAAACAGCCTGGTGTTCTTTGCTTATTGCGCTCATTAAGTGATCGCACCGCAAGTCCAACACTGGTAAGGTACCAAAAGTGTTCCCTACCTGCGCCCGAGAGCATGCAATTGAGACTATCCGTGTCGCCTCCCAGTAATGCTAGCGTTTGATTAGTGCATCGAAGTGTTTCCAGAAAAAAGATTTGGACTGTTGGGCATTCAACTCATGATCCCTTGTTGCGATGTACGCAAGTATTTCGATCTTTTGCATCTGAAGTTCTTGTCAGCCAAGGGATCAAAAATAAAGGGGCGCTTACCTGTAGTGGCGAGTGGTATATCTCGCCATTCTGTTTCTTCAGAAAGTCCAACCTTTCAGAGGTAAAGTTTTTAGGCAAGCGATCCTCCTTAACAATGCTGTGTAGAACGTGTAAAACGTCTATAAAATCAACTTCGTCATGATCTTCGAATTGAATTTTTCGGAGATCAAGCTCTTCCAGCAGAGCCTGAAACTGCGCCCATAGTTCATGTTCTAGCAAGAATGCTGCGGCCTCGGCTAGGACTGGAAAAAACCGTAAATGTCTCCACAGAACATTTTGAAGGAGTTGTACAGCCTCATCAACTATGCCGAGCCTTCCCAGCAAGATAAACTCTTCCAACTCCGCGACAATATCTTCTTCGAGAGGAATGTCTGTCTCAAAGATCATTTCACGATCTCCTGGTGAGCCTATGTTCTCCATGGCTGCAGCTCTGGAGTTTGTCAAATCGGAAGTGCTGGACTGTATTATTCTTGATTCCAAAGCTTCGATTTTGTGATTTTGCATCGAACTGGCTAGCCACCCGAGGTTATAAGCCAAGGAGGTAGCTTTTGTTTGCCGCAAGACATCACAGAGTATCTTCGTAGCCAGTACTTTGAGAGAGAAAAATCAGGCTGAATAATAAACACGACACGTCTTAGCAGTGCGGGGTTGAAACGAATCGCAGATTTGACCAATCATACACTATCTTATAATAGCAAACTGTACATCTCCAGCATCCTCAATCCCAACATCATTCAATGCTTGGGTCTCAAACAAACCATTGTCAAAATCGGTGTATGAGATATGTCGTTAGGAAGGTACACATCTCGTTATGAACAGCTACGGCATATTGGTGGCAATGACACGGACCTTGCGGTTGCCTCTTTTGGAAAAGCTAGAGTCAGTTGCTGGACATGTCCTAGTAACAGAAAATGGGGTATCCATGGCCCAGAACAAAGACAAGCAGCCGTAATGCAGTTCCACATGGAGGCAAACCCGGGTTCCAAAGATGGAATCCTGAGCGTTTTTGAGCTCGACCTCAATTTTTCTACGATCACACCACAGCCTGCCAAGTCAATACCGAGAAGTCTGGCTGGAGACCAACGAGAAATGGAAGCTAGCGCTGCCGAAGTATGCTTGATTGGCGCACCTGCGCCAAGATGTGTGGCTCATGCAGCTAGAACGTGGATGTTTTGGAGCAGTAGGCTGTCGGACGGCGACACTGGAGAGGCAATGGCGGCTAGGTGGATCTGGGAATCAAATACGGACCATGAACTGAAAGGACGGGTTCTACATGGTGGGGTTGCATTGTACCATCCTGGGGAGCCATTCAGAGTGAATTGCCATGTTAAAGGAAAGGTCTTGAAGCCAGGCGGCATTATCCTCAAGTTCAGCAACCAGCATCACCAGCCACGATCATGGATTCTTGTTCCCAAGCAATGTGACGAGAATCTGCAGGAATACATCGAACAGCTGCAAGCGAATATGGAGAGGCTCAACTTTTTACTTTCTTCCTCAAATCGTGAGTCCAAGCATTATCCCACGTCGTAGGTATTTATTAACAATTCTCCAGAGCCACTCGAACTTATTCCTACACCAAATCCAATCTCGAGTCCAGCAATACCGAGCGCATATGGCTCATCGGCAATCAGCGGCCAAGCATTCGTTCACATGGGCGACAACTACTATGGCCACAGCCATAATCCTGGGATGGCGTAAGGGTAACTATATCAGTACAGAATCTTTTGTTCTATTGAACGGTTGCTAGAGATGGGATAAAAACCTCTGCCAAAGGCATAGCTTTCTGTTTGGAGTGAGATGACACAAACGAAACGCTGGCGCTGGTGGCTACCCTCGCGCACGAAGAACATGTATAAACATGAACCACCACAGACGTGATGATCGCGTGTATGAACAGCGTTCTGCCTTCACGTACCAAGGCTTATCGAGCACATTCGAGAGGTCACAAGAAAGGCATCTCCACTTCCGTTGCGCTAACTACATACAAAGTGATGGAAAACAGTCTCCCAAGCGGGTAGGAAGTTAGTAGCTGATCAAACCTGCCTATCAGAATGAGGCATCTGACGCTCTACAAAGAGCACGTGCGTACCGTGATCTCAAATCTGACCACATGAAGGCCCAATTGTCGAAGAGCAGTTGATATTTGGAGATATTGACTTCTTACTGAACGTGGAGGGTTTGGCTGAAGAACAGAAACAGGGTAACAATTTTATGCTATAGAGAGAGCATTAAGTAAAGTCCAAAAATAACCTGTAAGGCCGGGCATTAAGCTTTCATTTATACTCGATCTCCAGAAAATTAATCAGCCCAGAGTTCTGCGCAATGGCTAACATGTTGCCATGGGAAGCTGACATATAGCTGCGGTACTCTTGTGGGAGCCAGAGGCTCTGCGACCACCCTGCTCTGTCCAGTCGTGATTAAGCACTGGGGTGTTATCGACACCGGAACTTGACATAATAGATCTGTGTACTGAGTGACCAAATGGACTTTCATTGTCAATCATGGAAAAAATCTGGCTGAACGATGCAACACCATCTAGTCTTTGTAATTCCTCGCCTGTCCTCGGGTTCCACAGTTGTACGATGTAGCCATGTGAGAAAGTAATCAGTGAGCCGTCACGAGAGAATGCCACTGATTTAAGCTCGTTAGTGTGTGCCTTCAATGTCTGTAATTTTTGATCCGTCTGAGGGTTCCATAGTCGTACGTTATGGCCAGATGATGCTGAAGCGAGCATCGAGCCGTCAGGAGAGAATGCTACTGCTTTAACCAGGTCAGTATGCTCCCTTAGCGTCTGTACTTCTTGACTTTTGGGGGTTCCATAGCCGTACGGTCTGGTCATGTGATGCTGAAGCGAGCAGCAAGCCGTCGGGGGAGAACGCCACTGCCGTGACCGAGCCAGTGTGTCCCTCTAGCTTCTGTAACTCAAGACTCCATGTCACTGGCGTGAGTGGGCATTGCTTGATCCATGTAGGAATTTGGCCACAAACCCTCCTGACTACACTTGTCTGCGGTGCGAAAACAAGCGCGGATGAGTAGAGCTGTAGTGGAGCAAGGTCGACAATGAACCGATTGGTGAGAATGAATCGCCAGGCATCCTTAAGAAAACCAGATAAGCCAGCCGAGGCTTGTTGCTATACCCTTACTAATTAGCACGAATTACTTTTGCGAACACACCTTTCAAAAGCCACTTACCGACACAAGGGATTGGAGTGTCTTTACATACTCGATCGCCTCTGCCAGCCGATCTAGTAAGCTTAGAGCTTCCAGCCAGTGCAGGAAGTGCCTCTACAAGATATCGAATATTTCACCCTCATTGCGTATCTCTATCCTGCTCTATTGAGCGTAAGTAATCTAGTACCGACAGGCGTACTGCATTGCAGGTGGTAGACGTCCTCGGACTATAGCAGGAGCCAAGTCTCGCCGGGGCTACCCAGGATACGCGAGGTCACACATATTTTCACACAAACCTTCCGGTACTGGCCGTAACAGTAGTTTAAGGCATTTAACCAACAGCATGCTATATATAAGCGAACTGTCGATGCTGAAAGGCTAGTTTTAGACTTTACCGCTAGTAAGAAACTCGCTAAACGACAGGTAGAGGGGGCGGATCGGTGCCTCTAGATATAGAGGAACTTAGAGGACAGAGTGTAATGTCTTGAGACGTAGCGCTATAGTTAGCGTTGTCAAGTTAAGCAAAGCTGCAAGGGCTGTCCTAGAGAGCGGTTCGGCAAGAGTAACTATAGATCCAACAACTATACGAAACTCGGTATATAGCCTTTCTTCGTCGGTCCTATCCCTCGCAGAAGCAGTCATTTACTAGAGTACGGATAAGTAGGTCTGCCCTATCTGTAATATCTAGCCCACTTAACGGGACTACAAAACAGTCTCTAGCCGTTCTCGAGGATCCCAGTCAGGATCATGTACGAATCGATATATTATAGCGGCGACGATAAACAGTGGGACAGCCATATTAGTGAGCTCCTGTAGGAGCTTATCACCTGGCCAATCATTGTCTAGAGGAGTATCGAGAAGGGGATTACGGTTATAGTCCTTTCGAATTTTCGTAAAAGCATATATAAGAAATGTGAGGATATCATGCTGCACTATAGGTTAAGGCACCTCATGAAGTATCATATCACGGTACGCGACGGTCAACATGTTATTAAACCCCAACTAGATAGAAAACTCAAGCCGACTAGTTAAAAACAGTCGGAGATAAATACTTATAATATAAGACAAACTGGACCAGAGTTAAAGCACTATATCGATGTCCTCTATCTTACATTCATCCAATGCATCCAACACTATCACAAATATGGGGCAGTATAAAACAGTAGCGAGTCGCTATGACGGTTAACTGATCAGGGTCCTAAATTGGTCGCCCAATGACTTACTACAGATGTCCGGGTTCGATGCGACGGCATCAGCGACAAGTACATCTAGGCCCGGAACCTTCCTCGCGAGCTAATGTATAATAGTAGGAAACAGAAAGGCTGCCGATCCCCGATCCCCTTCTCCTCGTTTAAAAAAGAAACTGGCTCCGAGATCCACCACGCCTAAAGGACCTTACTGTGAGAGCCAATCGGCCATCGTCCATGAAATGGTTGATTTGCCGGTACCCGCCATGCCCTGGAGCCAGAAGATGCTCCTACTATCGCGGTGTCGTGCCCATCCTTAAACATCTCTTAGTAAATCTATTCGGGTGGCAGGGTGACATGCTGTATAGACTTGACCGTAGGCATCGAAAGTGGCCGCCTTGACAAAGGTCAGTCTGTCCAGGTCGATTTTCTTCTCGAGCTGCGTTAAGGAGACCTGGAAATTGTGACTCTGCTTCAGCACCTGAAGCACCTTCTGTAAGTCTTGATGTAATTGTCCCAATACCGTTCGATCTTGCCCACTCAACGTGCGATCGCAATTGCTCGCCTCGATCTCGAGTCTGAGTCCTAGCTTATCGCAGTCGTGCTCAAAATCCAGTACATCGCTCTCTTACCAGAAAGAGGCAACACTGCGTCGAACAGTCGACTGCTGAGAGACGGTGATTGCCTATGCAAGAAATGCAAGAATGCGCGCACACAGCTCTACCAGTGCATCGTCGAAATTGGTTCGTGTCAAAGTAAGAGGCAGAGTATCCAAAAAGTCCATATATACCTTGAGTCGATTGGTCATGTATAAAACGGTCTCACAACCGAGCAGGAGAGAAGCCATCTGATTAGCTCCTGACAGCGCAACCTTATTCATAATCAGTAACGATGGTATAAGTGATGTACAGCTCAGCTTCGTACTTCGAGCAGTAGGCGGATGCCAGCCCATGACAAGCCAGCGTGAATTGGGTCCGCATTAACGGCCACATCGCCTACGAATTTAAAACGGTTCAACCAGTACACCACTTTATCAGCTTCCTCATTCAATGTCATTGTACGCCCAGCAAATGTGAATGTCCATCTTTTCGCATTACATTCTTGTTGCTTCTGCTTCGCTGCAGTCAGACATCGCTCCAAGGCCTCGTTGACATCGCTAGCGGTAAAGGGGATAAATGACTGCAGTGTCGCTCGATCGCCATCAGACAGTCGTTACAGGGCGCAATACAGGACATACTGATGACTCGATCGACCGGAGGTTCCTGGTTGTGGAGTTGGGGAGATCGAGTGGATGTTTGAAAGTTGAATATTGGGTGATACTGCCGATTGGCTACTGACGGCTGTTGAAGAGAGCGCGGCTGGTATGCCTAGTGGCTGTACGGTCGAAGATGAAACAATGCTTCGAACCAAGGCCGATGGAGGAGGTGACGATTGCTGGCTGCGGTTTACAAAAGGTTTACAAAAGCTTTAAGGAACCGGTCCCGCCGTCGGGGCTTTCCGCCTGAGATTGTGGTTCCACTCATTCTTAGTAAGCGCACCCCTCTCTCAGAGATCAGTCGAGGGAATTCTTCTTGGGACGAAGCTGCTTAGTGCAGGTCTTGACGCGACCCAGCAGGCACAGTACCATATTATTAGGCCGTTAAACAAATGCCTTCAAGCGCCAAGAAATCTGCATCGAGCTCACAGCCTCCTTGGGTCTAGGTTGATGCCTGGGAATGGATGCCAGAATTCTGCCGAGTCGACATCATTCAAAGTATCTTGTCGAACTATCTTCTGGCTCTCTTTTGACTGATTTTCACCTGGTCCTTTTGCAGCCACATGATCTTCAATTTATGCAAGTCAGAGGTTGAGGTTTGATTGCAAAAGCAGAGTATCATCATGACCGGAAATACTTACTCTTTAACTCCGCAGAATTTCGACGTTTACAGTATCCTAGGCCCCCAACAACCAACACAGTATTTATGATTTTAAGGCCTCCGAAGCGCAGTGATCTCCTTTTTTTCTTTTTCATACCTTTTTGTCATCGGTTATCACAGCCGCTACCAGATCCTCATGGAGAGCAAAAAAGTTGAGATGGAGGCACAGGCTGAGCAAGTCGCAGCGAGGCTGACAGAGCCGATCCCGGTCATCTTGTGCGGCAAGACATTCGAGGTTGGGGAGAAAGTCACGATGCTAATTCTGCCTGAAATCCAAGGTTCGCATCCTCGAGGATCCCTCCTCGCTGTACCCAATGCCACTGACTGAGCTCGACGGCAGTCATTCACTTCATCAACTCGCTAGAGGATGCGAAGACCAATCTCGGTGACCTTCTTGCTGGGCGCAAGCCCAAATCACCCAGTCCTAACCACATCGGCACCCACGACTACAGCAAACCACCGCGCGCTGTCGTTTTTGGACGAGCATTCGACTTGGCTGATGTGAAGGAGCTTAACCGTCTACATCGCGGAACAGGCAGCGGTCCCGTGGCGTGGATCGCAGGAGATCCAGCTGCCATACCACCAGCGCAGCCCGGGCCAGGCTATGCGGAAAAAGCAGCGGCGAATGTCAAAAAAGCGCTTGCAAGGTGGATGGATAGGGAAGGCAACGACGAAGACATCATTTACTATTGAATGCAGTCTAGCAACATCGATTATCTTCATCAACTGTGGGCCAAGTTGACGTAGAGTGTTACTGTCCCAAGTTAGAGACTATCAAGTAATTTTAATTCAACAGATAGTTTGAAAACAACCCGTCCTTCTGTCATGACCAATTTACTGATTTCCCATTTCTACGAAGTTGCGCAGTAGATAAATCTCAATGCGGAAGAAAACCGGGCAGACAGGATAAGTGGGAGTCAGCTTGTGCGTGCCACTGCCGAAAAGATACACAACGTTAGACCTGTTAGGGGCTAAAGTGTGGCACGCATGCTTATCCTCCTTTGTTTGATGCTAGAAAGGGACCTGAAGCTTGGTGAGGGTCAGCTTGGCATATATGACTTGGGAGCCATTCACGTAGCTCCTATTTTTTTTCCGCTGACCAATGGCAATTTGTTATGTCATCGTAGAATAGCATGACTTACTAACTGTAGTATGTAGAATAGGAACTAAGGAGGAACACAAAGTCGGCGGAAGTACCATTTAAAGATGGAAGAGTGAAATTAGAACTACTAACGTTGCAAAGCCTTATTGGAGTAGACAAAGTGTCCAAATCAATGTCACAGCAGCGAGTGACATAAGTTGGTGGAAGTAGATATATATCAGTTACCCAATGCTGAACTTGAATATGGCACCATCTTGTCTGAGTTTGGTCCATTCGCTTTTTGAGCAGACCCGATCGTACTTCGGTTGCGTGCTCATGCTCACCAGCCCGACTAATTTCCATCGCGCCCCTGCTTCTGTTGGTTTTCTCCGTCTCAACACTAAATGATGGAAACAACCCGGTACGGAGACTAGCTGGTCACCTCTAGCCGCCTTGCCAGCCTTCAGGAATCCTATTTCCTGTCCTGCTTTCGCATCCAAACTATAGACTAATGTTCTACCGCCTTTTTGGAGTAGCATTGACCCAAGCTTCAAACAGACTAGAAGCAGGATGAATACACATGCTTTGAGCTTCTGTTCAGCCTCGTTTGAGGCTTGCATTGGCGCCTGGCGCATCATGTCACGGCTAGCCGTTAGAATGTCGACCATAGCCTTCTTGAGCTCATTAGGAAGTGCAAACCAGCTCTCCAGCAATTCCTGCCGGACCGATGATGCGGATCGCGGGTGTTCCGGGTCCGTTGACCGCACAACATGAACTTTACCCTTAGCTCGTCCTAGCAGTACCAAAGTCTTACCATCTTCAAGGAACTGGAATACAGCAGGAGCTTCGTCCGCCTTCCTCGTTTGAGTAACTAGTTTAAAAGCGGGTGCGCTCAATTCTCTGGTCCAGTTTGGTACCCATGAAGGCATTGCCTGATCCTGATCTTCACCACAGTTCGCTACATCGAGAAAAGCAAGGCTCTTGTTTTCGGTGGAAATATACCGTGCCAAAGCGGTGAAGAATTCAACTCTGTTGCGACGTTGACCACTAGGATCGTAAGTGACAGCATCGATGATCTCTTCATACCTGTTTACAACATACTCTGGGCGGTTGAAGGTCCAGTGTTTAGCCCGTTCTCCGTAAAAAACAGACCAACTTGACAAAGCAATGCCGAGGATAATTCGTGTCAAAGTTGAAGCTGAAGCCTCTAACAGAGGAGTCATAGTACGAAGGAATATTATGTGAGTTGAATGACTGCTGATAAACTCCATGAAGCCGGACACCACGACCGCTTTCCCCTTTTTGGAGCCTCCAGAGATTCCAAGCACTGCATATAGCCTATCCTGATCGTCGCGGCACCGAAAGTGACCAGCTGTTCTGAGTAGGACCTGTTGAAGTCTCTGGGCAAAAGGCTGTTTTTGAAACCTTTCAATCAAATCATTCTCGGTTTCATCAGACATCAAGCCAAATAATTTCTTCATGGCGCCATGGAACAGTTTGACCTCGACTTTTTGTTGGTCATAAAATGACGAATAGCGGAAGTCCTCGATAATGGTGAGCATGCACTCACTGGGCCCAGAATCTTCTTTTAGCTCTTTATCCTCAGCATGATCTATCAGTGCTTTGACATGGGCAGAATGGTAGTCATTGAAGTCGCACGTACTGTGGCCGCATTGTATCTGAACACGTCCAGTGGCAAGTGCTACTTCCTGTATCACCCACAATCTCTCCCACCAACCTCTTCTGGAGATTTCGCGAAGCCCGAGACGGCCCTCACGAAACAGTTTCGCCGTGTCCCAGCCACTTAAACCATGAGGAATCAACAATCTCCACCCAATCAGAGATTGTATAAGTCGGAAGGCGGCTTGGATCTGGCGGCTGTGTTTGCATTCAACCCCTTGCAACCATGATGACGACCACAACAACTCATCGCAGATATCAGCCTCTGAAATTCCGTGATATGCACCGAGCCATACCACAACATGAGATGCGTTGGCGTACAATCGATCCATCTGCTGGATTTGCACTTTCTTCTCGTCCTCATTCTTCTGGCAGATACATAAGGCATCCACCCACAGCGTCCGCGGCCTCCTTTTCTGGCGAAGATATCGCAGGGCCAGCGCCAGATTTTCAGTGACCTGCAGTGTCTGGAAGCCAAGAGACTGGCCATAGTTCCACTGCTGTTCGTTGCTTCCTCTACTGCGAAAATATTCGTATACAAGCAACCAAGGTTTCGTTCTCGCAGCCTCTGAGATGAGCATGAAAAATTTGACAAGGAAACTCATGGGTCCTTCGCCGCACAACATGCAGAGCAAAAAGATATACACATTTCTAGAGAGTAGCCAGGATGCCCAGGATGGAACATCTGCGGAAACGAGGTCCATAAAGTACCAAAGGAGGCCTGTCCCTAGAGACCAGTTGAGGATTCGGAGTGGAGTGGCAAACTTCGTTGTCAAAGTTTGCACAACTTTAGTTGTTCTTCTCAAAGACGTGCTGATAACACCTGTAGTAGTAGGTCTGGACGGATAGTCAAGACGTGCGAGTCGAATAGGTTTGGTGGTTGACGCGTCGCCCCATTCATAGGACAGTGCATCGTAGCGTGTCTTGACCTCCCCCGACCTTTTTTCCAGCACACATTGAATATCATCATTGAATTCACCAGGGAGTATATGTATAACCCGAAACTCTGTTGCGAAGATAGGCTCATATATGCTGTCGACGGGCACTGTGGCCGTGGTGTGAGACGATCGTGTAGTCTTTTCTGCTTCCACCCGGTAGGTCTTGGTGTTAGCTAGCAGCTCTTCTTCCACGAATTCTTTCATATTTCACCTCGTTCCAATAAGAGGTAGTTGGCCTAACAGCGACGGTTTGGAAAACAACTATAGAAGTCGACTGTGTGCGTTAATTCATGCTATTTTGACAGTTATAACTCAGTCTGCCGAAGTCCAACATGGAATCGGTTTTACACACAGGCTGCAAGCTTTCATCGAACTTCATTACACCAAACCATGTTTGAAGACAAACTGAACAAATGGAAGCGCAAGGTTGAAGCTTGGAAGTCAAAGCAAACAGTCTTTTGAAGAGGAATGACCTCTTTACTCAGAGCCGAGTGTTGGAAGAGCCTTGGTAGCGCTGAGTTAACCGGTCAAAATTTCGCCTGAAAGGAGCATCGGTATGAGGACTATGTCCGAATGTGGACCAGGCTGTCAAATTTCTGTCTTTCTGGCAAAGACCAGCTCCAGAACTTACGCGTAGGACGATGAAAAGATCTAGGCAACTGCAGGGTCACCCGGTCTTGTATCCAGGCTAACGATCTTGCCGGTGCATTGCAGACGAGCCATAACATGATAAGGCTGATTTACAGGGATTGAAAGGTGCAATTTCACGCTAACACAACTAGAGTGTTTCAGGCCGCTCTGCGGTCTTCACCCCAAACTTTCAGATGTTCCACTTGTCGTAAGATTATTGGCCTGTGCCAATGAGGTCTTTCCATTGCTTTAAGGCTGAATCGGTAAGCGCCGAGGCTGATTTTGTTACTTCAGTTTCGAACGGGTCCCGATGTTCATCGTTGTGATTTTGTTAGTTCCAGTCGTTGCTAATATCAATTCTTGAAGAGGTCAAGCGGCTATAGTTCGTGGTCTTGGTAGATATACTAGTCCTGGTAGAGATGGAACGCCAATTCTGTCTGATCGCAGAAGATAATATTTCAATTTTCCAGTAAGACGTATTTTTCCATCTTTCCTGTTCCACAGCTCTCTCATATTTCACATTCACCATATATTATCAGCTTTGAACCATCGTCTAAAGTTACTTGCAACCATCTCTACCAGAGACAATTATTCTTAATGCATTATAGTGGAACGGTAATATTTATGGGGATAAGCCGAAGAAACTTGGAAATGAGAGCGTCCGAAATAGCTCTAAATTCATAGCTTCCAAATAGACTAGGTAGTTAAGTTGAGCATTGCGAGATAGAGAGAGCGATCTTATATATCGGCAGGCACTTGGATGGACAATAGTCCAATGTAAATATCATCTCCGACGTCGCTGTCGTAGGTTACTTCTACCTCGCTATTTGCTCAATTCCAGCTTCAAAGCGGTGGAGTCCACCGTTTGCAACCAGTTTCATGATCTGACAGTGGATAATTTCAACTACAAGGAGCTACGGAAAGCAAGCCATGGGCCTAAAGAGCGCTAACCTACAGCACTACATCTCGCAGCGAGAAGAGGCCATCATTCAGTGACGAGACTCTACTTCATGCCGAGCCAGCATCAATGTGAAGACGAAGCAAGAGCCACTAGTGCTAGCTTCAGGTAATGGGCATGTTGAACTTGTTCAGTGGCTTTTACAGCACGAGGCAAGCCTTGACAAAGCAACAGACAGTTCAGCAAGCGCGCCATGGGCAGCAGCAAAGCATAGATATGCTATGGTCGTTAAGGCCCTCTTTGACACAAGTTGACATACCAAAGCGTGTGGGATAAACTGTTATGACTTTCAGGAAGAACGGATTTCAGGAATTTACCGACCGATTCCCATACGCATCGTATGGTGAATCGGCCTTACTACTTCGGGGGTTGTCAAGGGCCGAACCGATGAACTTTCCGTACAAATCGTAGGATAGATCCGTCTTACCTTCTCTTTCCTTAAGCGTTGTGTCATTAACCATAGGATAGGTATAATTATAATTAGATTCCACAGGCTTCGATCTCCCAGCCCAATGCTACTTCGGTTCTGATACTTACGATACCTTCAGCGAAGATTGTAGTGAAGCGAATATCTAGCAGGGCTAGAGACGTACTTAGTTCACGGCGATATTTTATAAATACTAAGACCACAAGGTGGATCGTATTATAAAAGAGCAATTACAATTGTTAAGGTTAGTGGATAGCGGTAGGCAGATGGTAAATGAACGACTTATTATTACTCTATATACGCAGTAGTGAGCAGCGTCAAAGGGGCACCAAAAGACAGGGCCACTGATCTCGACAGTACATTTAAAAATATCGTGTCAATCGAGACGGCCCAGGACAAGGTTCAGGTCTATATGCATGCCTGACAGCGTTATGATCGTCTCGCGGAGGCACGTAGTCTTTCAAACCTAGTGCGGCAAAGTGATCAAAGGCATCTTGAACTCCAATCCCATGCGTGCGAAGGCATCGGTGTTGTGGCTATCAACAGTTGAATGTAGCGATAATTTAATCAAGTGGTGCAATTGGATGGCATTGCATTTGACCGTGGTGGGGCTTACCGAGCGCCGCGCTCGGTGCCCGGACTTTTTAATCCACGTGACTGTACATTTTCCAACCTCACCGATTCAAGCACTTATCTGCATATACCTTATTCACTTCTATGTCTCTAACTCGGTCCTACAGATAAAGTTGAGACCTATCCCACGTTTGGAGATCCCCAAGTCCTCATCTTGGTTGTAATGAACGTCAAGAAATCCGTGAACGCGCTTTTCGCAGATTGGTTCAAGGACTGGCCCGAAGGATATGCCTTGTACCAGCCAATTTCTAACACGCAGCTCAATGCAGGGATGTGTGGATACTTTGACAACGAGGGACACTGGTTGACCATTGTCGACCTTACGAATCCAAGTGATCTGCAACAGAAAGGCTATTCATCCGTGTCCGGCATTAACGTGAACGTGACACAGGAAACGGGCCAAAGGAACTGGTTGTGTCGCAAGTCGCCAGACATACAACAGCCATACATGATATCCAGCGCCGAGTAAGTTAAAACACTTGTTCGCGATCGCACTGCTAGCAAACTAACTTGACATATTGGTGGCTGACTGAACTCTTGCAGGGCTCCTGGTCTCTCTATTGATCGTGCCGTCGAAGTGGGCTTTAAGAGCTCCTCGGGACAAGGTGCTGTCATTGTTACCGACGGTGTTGTGAAACGCACTCAGGTACCATCGGCTTACATATTATCCCAGTGGCTACGAGATAATGGAAAAGAAGTAATAAAGAAGAATCCGGATGCAACACGTCAGGGTCTGTGGATAGTCACCCAAACATATAGCGTCAGGCGTCGAGCACTAGCGATATTCCAGTCTAAGCAGGATGAGGCGACTCTGAGCGTCAACTCCCCAGCAATGACCGCAGGACAACTTGAAGTAACAGCTGGATGGTGGCAAGGTAGCACGGATAGTGCTTGGATTCAGCAACATGATGTAAGTTAAATCTTTTTGTTTCTCAGGCCCGTTAAATACCTGCGGCCAAACACCATATCACATTCAAAATCCTAATCTCAGTTTCATTGCTCTCGGCTCTGTTAACCCAACCCCACTAAACAGGAAAATGGCCTTGTCCTTGCCATGAGTGGAATACACTGGAAAACTCGCTGGTATTCATCGGCGCTCAAGTTTACCAGGTATTCAACCAAGCAAAGGTCTATTGGCGATATTACCAATGTGGCCATCTCGCCTATTGATATTGCATGGCCAGAGGATAAGAGCACCGAAAAGTCGAATGCTGTCCTGGTACCTGAGGTTAGGGGCGACGTCGATGGCGTCCTGCGCGACTCGGACCTCGGCATCCAACAAGAGTTTAAAGATAGCAGTGAGGAAGAAGAAGACGAAGATTCAACAACGCAAGCCTGGTGGCCCCGGACCAAGGTAGCACAGTCCCAGAACAGGTCTGTTGACTATACGAAGTCAAGACGTCGCGAGTTGGGGCAAAGAAAATCCGCTACCATGTTTGCAGAGCGTCGCACCTTTAGCCGAAAATTGGCTGAAAGCCGCCAAGCAATTCAACGCAATTCTTTGGCTGCAGCTTGGCATAATTGGCCAGTGGAACGTGACTGGGCTATTGAGTCGATGTCTCCACCCCCGGTTTCCAATATTTCCTCCAATGATTTACAGCCATCTATCGAGTATGGTCAAAAGCTTGTTGAAAATTGGTCAGCACTTGCAAGAAATCTCAACGGAGACATCTCAGTTACAGCTCTGGCATACAATTCACGCAGAAATGTCGTTTCTGTGGTGAACGTGAATCAGACACACACGAAATCGTTGCAAGATTTCATAGAATATATACGTATGAATGATGTGCTCAGTGCAGGGAGTATGGGAGAAATATTCAAAATGTATGAGCAGTCTGACTTGTTCATTGGTGGAAGTGAAGCCGAGACCGGAAGTGGTTTATTCTCGCTCATCAAACCGTGGAACGGTTTGTTTGAGGATCTCATCAGATTCTTGCAGATGACGCTACAGGCTATCGACTTGGCCATGCTCTCCCATTTGAACGCGCATGTATCGACGGCTACCTGTGAAAGCTCTCCATATGTCATTCATGTTCCTACGCAACCCTCAGACACGATGTCTGCAGAGGAAGTCCTTCTTTTTCGACCTTATCGACTTGCCTGTCTCGATGGTCTAGCTCGAGGACGCAAGGTTTGGGTCTTCCATCGGCAGTCTGAACGACCAAGAGAACCGCTATATATTTCCACAAGTGCATACGACTTCGCCTCGATATGGGGCCCAGTCTGGCCAGTCCTTACCATTGAGGAAGAAAGACTGATCGATCACTACAACGTCGGCGGTGGGCATCTTTATCCGGTTAGAAACCATGATGGTCCTCAGCCAATCGAAAATGAACGAAGGTGCCACTGGCGAAAGCAAGGAGCACTGTATGACCAGGCCGAAGATGCCAGCAGTACATCAGGCACAGAGTCTGAGCCAGACACAAGTATCCCGAGAAATCTACAACAGATACGAGAAGCGGAACCATTGAAGAGCGGTGACAACCTTCTTATTGGGGCTACTCAGAGTCCGAAGATGATATGGCGTAATTGCCACTGCTCGATGCCGGAGTTCAAGTCCTGGATGCGAGGTGCACAACGATTACATCCACTTCGATCCCGTAACTGGTTTAGTTATGTGTCAAGCACTGCAGTTGGCCTAAACCTAGGCACTTCGGGGGTTGCCCTGGCAGGCACTGCGACCAGGCAAACCGATGAAGGCCAGACTTTCAAACAAGGGTTTCTCGAAGAATGGGAAAACTCTCCTCGGAGCTGGAATCCACGGGACTTGATGGACTTTCGAGGTGTGCTCGTGTCAGCATGCAGCTTCAACGCTCGACGTGTTCGCCTTGTGGATTTGTTGAAAACAGACACTATGTCAGCACTGATCGATCGATGTCGCTTCAACCACAAAGACACTCGTGATGAGCTCATTGCAGCTCTGGACGACGATGATCCTTTTGCAATCGTACACTTATGGGAGAGAAATCCTGATTTGCAAGATGATCTTGGTAACGTATTTCTGGTTTGCATCAGGGCTCTCTGCAAGAGTGGTTACGATGCACGGCACGAAGTGTTCAATGTGCTCTGGAAGCCACCTCACGAACGGAAGCTCTATCGCCTTGAACTTCAACCTAAAGTACATCCATGGATTGACCTGTTGAAAGATTCAGAAGACTCGATGACTATGGCGGTACTCGTCGAAGACCGGCTTGCCACTCATCGGAAGGATCGGTGCGAACGAACCAAAAAACCGAGCATCCTGGAGACGGCAATTGTGATCAATAGGTCGCTTTCACCGGCGGAATATCTCGAGAAGGTCAGAGGCACGGACTACCCAGATCCGCCCCCTTGGCGCAATGCTGACAGGCGCTGGAGGTATATATGGGTAGTCCGGCACATTCCAGCTGGGATTTCGCTAAGGCTTGCGGAAGCGAATCGCCTTCAGACTGTTGAGGCCTTGACTGACACACACCTTTTACTCCAGCACACCACAGCATTTATACGGCTTATCAAAGACGCACTAAAGATCGAATCTGCACGCCAAGACAGCCACTGGGAATATGCCTCTGACAATTCCGATGACGACAGTGCTGACGGAGATATAAGGCCAGTGCCGGTCCATATCCGCTGACAGTCAGAGGATGGATTATCACTTGAAGACTCGACTTTAGACGCCCTGCCCATCCCTTCCTCATTCTGCCCTCGTGTTAGACCTTCAACAGTTGGATAATAGCCAGAATATAGTCTGTATCAGGGTGTCCGACCATGCAAGCAGCCTCAAGCGCTGCGGTCGCCTGATTTCACAATCAACAGCTATCTCTGTCACCGCTTTGTACTGATGTGGTTCGGTCGTTGCTGGCATGGAGTCTGCTTCCACGTTCTCAGTAGTATTGTGTCCTATTCACTCTATTTGAAGTGCAACAGGCAGTTTTGCCGATCGCGACTGCTTTTGCTTGGTCGGTTTTCAGGCAACCTCGTTCTGCACAGTTCTCCGGATCCAAACCCTTCAGCCGTTTACGTAGCTTCGGCTCACTCATAGAAAAGTAAAAGTAGAACTAGTCGCGTTGTAAAGCTTTATTCTTAAATTTGACTATTATATTACTTGTCGAATTATAAAATAAGTACGAGTATAATTCTTAAAGGTGTGTCTTTACTACGGATTTCAGGAAGAGTGGATTTAAAACATACCAACCGGAGTCCTTGTATGATCGCATGAAGAACCGCCTTACTATTTCGGGAATTGCCAAGACCCGAACTGTGCAAGTCGTAGGAGAGATCCGTCTTATCTTCTCTTCCCTTCCCTTAAGCGTTGTATCATCCACAGGATAAACATTAATATAATCCGATTTTGTAGGCCTTAATCTCCCGGCCCAATGCTCTGCTGGATCACCCACTGGATATCTCAGAGCTGCATCATGACGATTCAATGAGAACTACACGTTACTGTCCCCACAATATTATTTCGCGAGTATGGCTGTTTTACCAGACGACCACATTCGCCTCATCTCGATTCGTGAAAGCACTGCCAATGACAACTTCTTACTTTCTAGAGAGCATATTCACCGGCTCCTTCCAAGCACAGCTGACTTGAGAAACGGAAACGAGGTGAATTATGGCAGGTTTGCTTTACCTTCATATGTTGCTCTATCCTATACTTGGGGTGAGCATCTTGAAGACGTAATCTGTGATGGCGCGACTTTCACCGTCTCATCAAATCTCCAACCTGCTCTTCGAGCGCTTCACAAGCAGTTTCCTCATCGCCTTGTGTGGACTGATAGCTTGTCGATCAACCAGGCAGATCTTGGCGAGAAGAGTTATCAAGTTGGAATTATGGGCCGGATCTACTCGCAAGCGGAGACAGTAGCCGTTTGGCTTGGAGAAGGTAACAGTAGTTTGTATGAAGAAATATCAGCGCTCGCGGATACGACCCAGAGCGACGAAGCAGCCAGCACAAAACGTGTCGATCTCATACACAAGCTGTCTGTGGTCCCTTGGTTCTACCGGGTGTGGACATTCCAAGAGATCAGACTTGCCAAAAATGCTGTGGTTCTTACTGACTCACAAGCTGTTCCCTGGCGTGATTTTATCGCTAAAGTACAAGTCATACGCAGCCTTGAACCAAGGTTATCCACCGTGGCTATTCGTAGTCAACCACGAAGCTATTCACCATTTACTTACGCACATAAAGACAGGTTTTTCGCCATCCTTGAAGATCTGAATACCGGAAAGTCCGAAGACCTCACAGACTTGTTGTTTGTAACATGGTATCGAGATGCTACAGAAAAGCGTGATAAAGTCTATTCACTTCTTAGCAGTGACCTGCTTGCAGCACCTGATCACGGCATCAATATTGATTATGAAATCAACTGGAGCAAATTATGCATTAAGACAGCTCGAGCCTCGATCAACGCGGCTCAAAACCTCAGAGTGTTGAAGGTCGCTGGCATGATACGGCGCTGGAAGTCGCCCTTGAACAACAAATGGGATCCGAGCGAATTACAACAGCTGTTAAGTCACCCTTCTTGGGCACCTGACTGGTGGCACCCTCCCCAACAGACCAGATCCCGTTCCTCGCTCCTCTTCGATGAACGTGGCATCTTCACTTATCTCAACTTCCTCTGTCCTGACAAACCACCACAGCAGCGCATGGATGACTCAAGCCCTTTTCTTGTTTTGGAGGGTGTTTTCCTGGGCTTAATCAACTGTGGTATAGATCCTAGCTATCTAGGTGGTCCGGTTCTAGTGCATGCAGCTCCTCCATGTACAAACCTCATTCAAGCTGCTGTTCACGACCCTGCCGACCAAACCAGGTTCATTTACAAAGCCAACATGCCACATTTTATTGCCGGGATCGATCAGCATCTGCATGGAGGTTGCCCGTGCATATCGTTCAGTCAACGCCGTAATCAGCCTTTCTCTCGCTTGCAGTTTTCCACCAGTCCTGTTAATGCAAACTCACGACTCAAATTTGGCAACAATTACTTCACACTCAGGTCTACGCCAAGGCCCGCCGATCTGGCCGAAAATCAGTATCCTGCTGAAGTTCTTGCTGAGAGTGCAGAATCCGGAGATTGGTTGGTGCTACTGGCAGGCGGTGGTCAACCTTGTGTTTTGCGTCCTGTGAAAGACCTCCATGGCCGCATACCAGCCGTTCACGAGTTTCAGAACTTCAGTGCTGCTGAAAAATTACCATTTGATGCGGGCATGTTTGTACTTGTTGGCGAGGCTAGCATGAACTTTGATCAACTGTGGCCAGGGAGATGGATCGAGTACTGCCGGGCTGGGACGTTTGTGATTGTATAAATGACAAGCTTGCATACCCTGGAAGGACCTACTATTGCTCGGAATTCCACAGTTGCTGAGTAACATGGCATCTTGCATTGAAAGACATTGCGTTGGTGATTGCTAGAAACTGCACCTCCACCGACCTTGTTCGAGATCGTTCTATGGTGGCCGGAGGAAGATGTGGCATGTCGATTCTCGCACCTCGCCCTTAGAAACGAGGAATCCTATGAGTAGATGATGTGGCCAGCTCAAATTCCACCATGCTTATTCGGTATCTTCCATCATCCATTGTACAAGAAGATTGGTTGCATGCACCACTCAGAGCTTGCAACTTACCTTAAGATAAGTTGTGCTTGATCTAGGACATTCCCTCGCAGCATTGTGAGCTCTGAATCCATCGATTTGATCTTCGCTGGCATTGTGTTTGGCTGTTTACCTCATAAGACATCAAGAGCAGGATAAAACATCATCATCTTTTTCGCACGCTTTTCACCATGCATCTTCACTGCCAGGAAGTGAAGTTGGAAATTGCCAGACATTGGCGATATCCTGATACCGGACATTGAGAAGACATGGTAAGCCTCTGTTTTGATCAAGCCTCGTGGCGGACCCTAGACAACACCATAGTTTCGTTGACTTACCTGCTCCCTCATCGCCCTGTGGCATGTCAAACAAACCAAAAGAAGCAATACTCGTGCAAATCAATCACTGCAACTGCAATAGCAAGGCCTGCCATCAACTTTGTGGCAGACAGATGGACCTAGACTCAGGCAGCATGGACTTGAAACAAGAAATAGTGCAATACTCAAGAGGAAGGGCCTGAGCAGAAAGTCAATTTGCAATGTAGAAAGAGTTCTAGAAAGTACGAATAAACCAAGACTAGTGCGCGCAAGTGCAAAGATCCATTGGTACTGCTGCTAAACAAGCGCCTAATGAGGCAAGGTTTTGTTTGCGGGTCAGGATGGAGCATCTTATCGTCGATTTTTATCCTCATCTTTGTGCTCCACTCCGCCTTGTCCAGCCTCTGGATCCTGTTGAATTCAAGTAGTATGTTCCCAAACCTTTGAGGAATCTTCGAGATAAAGGACCTGCATCATCTGTTACAATCGAGTCATGTCTGCTTGCGCATGGTACCAAAAAACAGCCCAGATAAGGTCAGAAGGATGAGCAGGATTCCAAAGTTCTTTTTTGTTGTGGAAGAGCAATGCGATAAGTGGCTGCTAGGAAGCCCCAATGTGCCGCCAACGACCCGCCAATGATCTGCGAAGCGGACTGCAGCTAGGTCATTTCTGATTGGATCACGCTGCTAAGATCTGGTTTTGCGGGTCAAGCCTCCGCTTAGCGTTTCTTAGTGAGCTTATGTCTTTGGGGCAGCTGCGCACCGACGTCAGAGAGGAACAACAAGCTTTCGTGTTGCAACATCGTCATTGCAATTTGTAGGAAAACACGAAGCAAATCAGGCCAATGATCAGTCGCCTTGCATGATCGACCTGCAAAGTACTGATAAAGTAGTCAAGTTGTGCACGCGACGATGCCATCATGGAGAGCAAGATAACATATTCTTGGTTGTGGTAGCGGTGGGGCTTGCCGCAACTCAACTCCCTTCCAAAAGTCAAATGACGCGCTGGCTCTGGAGTACATGTGTTTCAACCTGCGCATATTGTCCAGCATTTCCACATTTATTTCTTCTCCATCTCAAATTTCCAGTTCTTTCTTCCTAGCAATCGTGCTTCGATACTGTGAAGAGACAAGATGCGGTCAACCGAATCCGAAAGAACAGCCACAAATGGCTATGATGATGACTACCAGTACAAAGAGAAGTCGAAGGATGACCTCGAGCACAGGCCCAGCAGAGGACAACACCAAGATTCGATATCTGAGGGTCAAGCAAAATTTAGCCGATTGTGCGTCTATCCATGTGGCAGAAGAACAACGCTAACGTGGCTGCAGGGGTTGGAAGAAATTGACAGTATGCCTGATTGTCGAGGCTATCGCCCTTGGTTCTTTGAGTATTCCTTCGGTCTTCGCAACCGTTGGCATGGTTGCAGGCGTTCTTCTGACCGTGGGCCTCGGACTAATCGCCATCTACACCAGCTACCTGGTCGGTCAGGTCAAGCTGCGGCATCCCGAGATCGACCACTACTCTGATGCAGTTGGTCTTTGCTGGGGCAAGATCGGCAAAGAAGTTGCTGGTGTGATGTTCGTTCTGCTCTTGGTCCTCCTGGTCGGCGGTCACACACTCACCGGAACTATCGCATGGGTTCGGATCACCAACAACACTACCCTATGTGCTATTATCTGGACTGTCATATCAGCCATCATTCTCTTCGTGCTTGCACTACCACCTTCTTTCGCTGAATTTGCCATACTTGGTTACATCGATTTCGCTTCTATCATCCTGGCTATTGGTATCTGTATCATTGCCACTGGAGTCGAGGCCGCAAAGTCACAAGGTGGTCTTTCAGGTGTGGATTGGAGTGTCTGGCCACCCCCTGGCGTCACCTTCTACGAGGCCTTCCTCTCATGCACGAACATCATCTTCGCGTATTCCTTCGCGGTTTGTCAGTTCAGCTTTATGAGCGAGATGCATACACCCAAGGACTACGTCAAGTCAATATGGGCACTAGGCTTGATCGAGATATTCATCTACACTATAACCGGAGCATTGATCTATGCATTTGTTGGCAAGGATGTGAAAAGCCCAGCACTTCTTTCATCCGGCTTCACTGTCTCTCGAATCGCATTCGGTATCGCTCTGCCAGTCATCTTCATCTCTGGCAGTATCAACACCACAGTCGTTTGCCGATACATGATCAGTCGAGCATTCAAGAACTCGCCCATCAAGTACACCAACACGTTTATGGGTTGGGTTGTCTGGATCAGTGCTTGTGCTATTGTCACGGTTATTGCATGGATCATTGCCGAAGCTGTGCCTTTCTTCAACGACCTGCTCGGTTTGATCTCTAGCTTGTTCATTAGCGGCTTCTCATTCTACTTCCCAGCCTTGTTCTGGTTCGTTTTGCTCAAAGAAGGATCATGGCGCAAAGGCTGGAAGAATATTAGTTTGTCGATTGTGAATGGCATCATCTTCATCATGGGGATTGTCATCTTGGGATGTGGTGCTTATGCTAGCATACAGGATATTATGGACAAGTATGCTTCGGGCAAGGTTGGCAGCCCATTCAGCTGTGATGCATCGAATTATGAATAGAAAGAGCAGAAGGCTTGGTGTTGGGATACTTGTTGTCCGGGAATTATTATCTATTCATGGTGAATAGGTCAAGGTTCAGCGATGGCGCTCTTGGAGACTGTTAAGAACACGGGACCGGTATGAACAGCCTGTTGCAACGATAATATCAGAATTGAAATCTTGAATAAAAAACCATAAATGTGTCTCAATAAAATCCAGTTCTGTGCCGCAACCTCATCTTAAACAGCTAAGAAACCGCCACTCTGTCGCAGAATTTATCCCTGCGTTTAGTTCGCAAGCTGATTCTCTACACCAAGAATTAACAACAGGTCACATTACTCGACCCGAAATTACCCTCTGCTTCGAAACATGAACATAACTGGGGCATAGTGAATGGTGGGGTAATTGCCGATCCCCGATAATTTTTGTGGGGTTAGCCGAGTCCTCCCAAAAGCCGACAAATATAACCATAGTATCAGATCAACGTCACAAAATCTCAAACGGTCCAAATCATCACGTCCTCAGAACTTCGCAAGAGCACTTAGCACAACTACTAAGCACTGAAACCATGAAGCTCCTTTATCCAACCTCTCTCGACCTCGACATCGACTCACTCAAAGGCTTCGCGCCGACTTTACATCCCTACGACGTCAAGAAGCCGATTCCGGATGACCTCATCGACGCCGAAATCCTCGTCGCATGGACTAACAGCCCTGACAACCTCTCGGACGCAGCAAAGCGCATGAAAAACCTCAAATGGATTCAGTCACTCGCCGCAGGTCCTAATGACGTGCTCAACGCCGGCTTCGACGCCAAGAGCATCAAAATCACTACCGGAAGCGGTTTGCACGACCATACCGTCGCTGAACATACTCTAGCGCTACTACTTAATGCCGCGCGACGGTTCTTCGAAATGCGTGATTATCAGCTCCAGGGCAAATGGCCAGCGCATCTTGGCGGGCCGCAACCTGATCGACCAAAGGGAAGGTTCACGACGCTTAGAGATGCGAGAGTGTTGATCTGGGGATTCGGTAATATTGCAAAGTCGCTGGTGCCGAGTCTGCGGGGTCTGGGCGCTGAGGTCAAGGGCGTAGCACGATCTACGGGAGTTAGGAACGGGGTGGAAGTGTACAACGAGGATCATTTGAAGGATTTATTGCCAGAGACGGATGCGCTTGTGATGATATTGCCGGGAAGTGAGGGCACGAAGCATGTGTTGAACAAGGAGCGATTGGGATTGTTGCCGAATCATGCTTGGGTCGTGAATGTCGGACGAGGGACGACTGTGGATGAGGAGGCGCTGGCTGATGCGCTTGAGAAGGGCGAGATTGGTGGGGCTGCGTTGGACGTCTTTGAGAAGGAGCCGTTGCCGGAAGATAGTAGGTTCTGGAAAACGCCGAATACAATTGTTAGTCCGCATGCTGCTGGTGGGAGGCCGCAGGGATCCGAGATATTGATTGCGGATAATTTGAGGAAGTTCCTGGCAGGGCAGGAGTTGAAGAACGTGATATGAGTGAGTAGGGCTGCTAGTAGCGTTGTGAGAAGAAAAGCAAATTCATGTGACTGTCTGTTTGTTATGTTCTGGTGGTCTGCTGCAATCGAGAGACATTGTGCTTGCCTGTGCAGCTTGCTTAGCTAGTATCAACTAATGTCGAGCCTAGCACGATCGATCCGTGCTCTCTCCCAGCATTTCCTTTGAGTCACGCACGATCATATCTTCATCCACCACCGCGCCTGTTCGCGCTTCATTTGACTGTCACTATCATATCGACCTGCAGCACACCCCAACCAGATGCCTTTGTTCGAGATCTCTTTGCAGGGATTGAAGCCGGAAATGCCCCGAGACCTATCTCCACAAACGGTGAGCTCGGTCGTACCTCCCGCACACTCGGTATACACGGGGCCATTCAGTGACCCTAATTGCTATCCCCTAGCAAGCGATTGGCACTCAACTACAAGATGATGTCCGAGTTCGTATAAAAGGTGCATAGAGGCTGGAAGGGCATTAGGGAGATAATGGCCATGAAGGAGAATGCCGCAGTGAAGCACAAGAAGGAAGAAGGGGTCTAAGATGTGGAGAGTGGTCGGAAGATCGAGAAAGAGAACAGAAAGGGATGGTAGAGTAAGAGACGGCAGTAGGGGTGAAAGGAGAAGCTGAAGTGGATGAATGAGCAGATCTGGACAGTGCCAAGAGATGCTAGAGGAAGAAAATGCTACGACATACAAGGTTAGTCTCAGACCTACGTCATACTCCTAAAGACCTTGCAGACTCGCACTTTCCTCTTCTGATCAACCTTCAACAGCTTCTTGCTCGACCACCTTCTCATCGTCTCCTAACAAGCCGAGAGCTTCCCGACGTGTCGGCGCCGAAGGATCAAAAAATGGTTTCTCAGCAAGAGAGGTAACTCGAGTACCATGACGAGGATGCCTTCCACCATAATCCCAGCTGGCGTTGTGTATGGTAATGCGGTTATCCCATAATGCTGATGTGCCAGGAGTCCACTTGAAGCGAACTTGGATGTCGACGTTCTTTTCAAAAACATCAAACAGATATCCGAGAATTACGTCGCTTTCATCTTTGTCCAACCCTACGATGCGGTCTGTCATCGCTCGGTTAACCCATAATGCTTTCCAGCCAGTTGCAGGGTGTACACGGACAAGTGGATGAATTCGCTCGATAAACTTTGGTCCAGCAGTTGGTTCATTGCGATCAAGATATGGATGAGCAGATCTGTACACGGCTCTCTTGCCGTCGATGATCTTGCGGAAATCAGGTGATAGTTTCTCATATGCAGCATAACCGCTTGCCCACAATGTATCACCACCGGTCGGAGGCACTGTGTCGTTGTGAAGATGCGTGACGCCAGCTGGTTGTCGCTCATGTACAAGGTCGGTGTGCCATCTTGAAGCACCTCCTGGTCTTCGAAAGTTGGCTGGATTCTCAGTCGCTTGTAGAGCCGGCCAAATGACAGTCACGCCTTCAATTCCAGGAACCTGGGGCACTTGTGGCTGTTGCTGTCAGCAACCAATCATCAATGATATGTCATAGAACCTACATGAATCTCGATCTCGCCATACCATTCTCCAAGCTCCTTCTGCTGCTGAGGACTAATGTCTTGATTTCGGAAGAATACAACACTTCTCTCAGCAATCAGCAACCCCAGTTCATCCTTCTGCTGAGGTGTCAAATCCTTGAGCTGCAGTCCTTCGATTTCAGTGCCGATATGTGTGGTCAGATCAGTCACCTTGGTTGCCGCAGAGAGCAGTGCCTTCTTCGACTTGTCTGCTCGAGCCCCAGCTTCAACATGTTCCCGCTCCTCATTACGGATGTTGAAAACATCTTGCAAATAAAGTGGTCTGGCTGGACGATAAGGATAACCGTTGGAAAGATCTATGCCTGCCTTTTCAAGTCGTGCACGAGTCGGCTCTGGCAATCCCAAAGAATCTTTCCTCGGCTCAGCAATGTCCTTAATGGACTCATTGATGGGTTTGGCGATCATGCTGCACGGACGAGAGCTCGGCGTGGAATTTTGATAACCGTCTCTTGAACGGCACAGTCTATCATAGGTTTTATGCTTCAGGCGGGCTTTGAATTGTCCCACTACTGCTTACCAACCGGGCAGTATCAAACATCGCACATCTTCGAAAATGGAACAGTCCTCAATGAGGTGATAGTAAGATATCAATTACGATTCGTCCTTCTTCTCAGGGATAGCAGAACCTACTCTATCACATGCTTCTATCGTCCTCTAGCTCCATTTAGCACGCGTGTCTACGCAAATCTTTCAATGGATTTACAGGGCGACAAGCCGTACGTTCGAAACAGGCATTTCGTGCCGCCTTCTTATCTTTGATCAAATGAGCAGCGTTCACTGGCTACTAAGTTCTACGGGGCTTTCTACAAAGTGAACCAGAGCAGAATCACGTGACCAGATTGCGTGATGAGGTTGCTTTCTGAGGTGCTTGTCGTTCAAAGGTCTTCTCGGATCAACATCGGACTTCATGTCGTGCCTTCAAGGTTGAAGATAGGATGAAAGTAGTCTCACAGATCTTGTGCGCGATGGCAGCATTCTATGTGCACTATTTGACAGCACATGTGCACAGCGAATACCCGACCACAGAACGATGACCCATAGGTATTAAACGACGAATGGCTAGAACTCTAGATACATTTTTCATGCAGGTCTACTTCGATAAGCCGAGCTCAAATCATTGATAAACGTGTGTTCGACTCAGTTCAGGGACGGTAGCCGGAAGCACGCCATGGCAGAATATCATTGCGCTCGTCGTTGAACTAGAACAGCTGAGCCAGATCACTCCACACTCTGAAATTTACAAGGCTATCAGGACCATTAAAAGCTTCTAATAGCATTTCCATCAAGCACAGATTGTCCTCATCACGCCGTCCAACCTGCCATGTCTTACTCTGAAATGGCGAAGGTCGCCAACATCAACACAAGCAACAAGGCTGCTCCTGTTAAGGAAGACGAGGTTGATTCGAAAGATTCTGGTGTTGCTGTTGATGTTGTGCAGATACAGCCAAAGCGGAATTGGAGGTCTTATGTTTGGGACACTTTTGATAAGTCGCCAGAGGAGCGCAAGTTCTTGTTCAAGCTCGACGCTGCATTGTTAACCTTTGCATCTCTGGGATACTTCATCAAGTATCTTGATCAGATCAATGTCAACAATGCCTTCGTATCGGGAATGCAGGAAGACATGAAACTATTTGGCAATCAAGTTCGTCGCCGAATTGAGCAGTAATCGACCACATCGCTGACTTCTTCAGTTCAACTACATGCAAACATGCTGGACTGTTGGATATGTGATAGGAGAGATTCCGAGGTATGCATCATAAGTTAGACACAGCATGCCAAACTAATTTGTCGCTTTCAGCAACCTCCTTCTTACACGCATCCGGCCGTCAATATGGATACCTGCTTGCGAAGTTACATGGGCGACTCTCACAATTCTGCTTGCTGTTTGTAAGAATGAAACACAGCTCTACGTTCTGCGTTTCTTCATTGGGTTGGCAGAGTCGACCTTTTATCCTGGCATGCAGTATATCATTGGGTCAGTCTGCCTGCTATCTTGCGCGTCATCCTAAACTTACCACATGACAGATCTTGGTATCGTAAGGACGAGCTCGCCAAGCGATCCTGCATCTTCCACACATCAAGCGCTATCGGGACTATGTTCAGTGGCTACTTAATGGCAGCTGTTTACCACCTTGACGGTGTTGGTGGTTGGCATGGTTGGCAGTGGCTCTTCATCGTCAATACGGTTATCTCCCTGCCAATCGCAATTGCAGGGTTCTTCTTCCTGCCGGATTATCCCGAGAATACTCGGGCATTCTACCTCAACGATGCAGATCGCGAGATTGCAAAACGAAGGATGAAGCTTGAAGGCCGAGCTGCGGATGTCCATGGTGCAAAGTTCTCTACACTGTTTACGCCAGCCAAGTTGAAGAAATTCTTCGGTTCATGGCATATCTACATGCTAACCCTACTTTACATCCTTTTCAACAACGGCAACGGACTCACTTCACAACCTGCTTTCCAGCTCTGGCTTAAACGAAATCTGCATTACAGCATCGAAGCTGTCAATGCTTACCCTACTCTGACATCTGCGGTACAAGTAATTACGACCCTAATCTATGCGTGGTCCTCGGATAGTCTCTTCCGTGGTGCCAGATGGCCACCGATTATCTTCTCAGGCACAGTCTTGATTGTGGTACATTCAAGCTTAGCAGCCTGGGACATTCCTCTCGGCTGGCATTGGGCATGTTATGTGCTTACAGGTGTTGGTGGGGGTATTAGTGGGCTCTGCTTCGCGTGGGCACATGAGATCTGCAAAGATGATGTAGAAGAACGAGCCTTGGTCACTGGGGCTATGAATGAAATGGCTTACGTCATCCAGGCATGGCTCCCGTTGTTGGTGTGGAAGCAGGTCGAGGCGCCGAAGTATCGGAAAGGCACCTTGACCATGATTGGCATCAATCTGGGAATGATTGTCACAGCCTTTCTGGTCAGATATCTACACAAAAAGGAGATTAGAGAGAAGGCAGCTGCAAAGCTTGTCGAGCGTGATGATGGGACTGCCTCGGATGAACCATAGATAATCGTGACCGCTATCTTACGATTATACCAGCATAGACGGACACACCACTTGGCCTTTGCAGGCAGTTTGTTGTTCGAAACAACACATCCATAGTCTAACGCTGGTCCTCTGAAATTACAATACTCGAGTTGGCAAATTTCTCTTATCGTTCTTCAGCTCAGCAAATGATAACAGTGCTACAGATGCCGAGTCCCGGTATTTTACAACAGAAACTGCACAGCGTGCAATGGTGACAACGTGTGCCAGACGGTCAAATACCACCACCAAACGACTTCCGCAAGGACTGCGCACGCAATTAGCGGAGTCCCGCACTTCACTATGCGAGGTACCTGATTCATCCGACGAGCCGCTCATCTTCATGCTAGAGGAGTTACTTCGGCAGGTCTGGTTCATGGTACCAGCGGAACCAATCATACCAATGTCTTTATTATCTTTGGAAACTGCTTTGTTGATCTCGCCATACAAGCTCCACAACTTCTCATCTAACATCGCTCACGCCACAAGCATGTCCGGCCGTGCTTACCGAGCATGATACCAAGCCTAGGAGCATCGACACGTTGCACAGAATATGACATTATGCAATATGAGTCCTCATACTCGGCCATCTGATTGTACCGCTCAACAATGTCAAAGCAGACACTACCGCCAATTCGCACCGTCGCAGTTATTGGTGCTGGTATCAGCGGCGTCTGCTCGGCAGCCCACCTTCTCAAGCAAGGCCTCTCGGTCACAGTTTTCGAGCGCTCATCAACAAGCGGAGGAGTATGGCATTTCGATCCCAGGTCAGCCAGGGAGCCGGCGTATCCCAATGAGGTTGCCTCCTTGGGTGACTACGACCGCATTTTATTCAACGATGAGGATTCGTACAGCACACCACCACATACCCCGGAGCGGATATCAAGCTCACCTTCACTCGGACAGATGGTCATCGACAAGGATGTCAATGGATCAAACTCCTGGGGAGAACTCAGCGTGACTCATGCGCCTCCAGGCCCCTGTTACGTCGGTCTAAAGAACAACGTTGCCCTAACAGCAATGAAGACTAGTCTTGCCGCCTGGCCACCTGGACTCGAAGAGTTCGTCAGCCAACAGTACCTCGAGGAGTACGTGCAACTCCTCGCGGAAACTCACGATGTCAATGCAATCACACAGTACAACACCCGTGTTGAAGACGTATCCAAGATAGGCGAAAAGTGGAGAGTCCGTACCACCACTCTTCCACCACCAACCTCAGATCCGTCTCACACGTCGCCAAAACTGGTCAAGAAGACGGTATATTTCGATGCCGTCGTCATTGCAACAGGTCACTACCACATGCCTCGAGTGCCTGACGTCCCAGGCCTCTCAGAGTGGAAAGCTGCTTATCCAGACCGCATTGAGCACTCAAAAGGCTACCGTAATGCAGAGAAGTTCAGTGACAAGAACGTCCTGATCATTGGTGCTGGTGTATCATCCTGCGATATCGCCAAGGAAATCAACATTGTCGGTGGTAGAGTATTTCAAAGCTCAAGAGGCGGAATATACGACTTACCAGCATCTATGCTTCCAGCAAGCGCAACGAGGATACCGGGTATTTCATCTTTCATCCTCCCCACCTCCTCCCAAAACAAACTACCAACCCCAAACCAGCCAATCCCTGGCCGGATCCTACTCACCAATGGCCAAGAACTAACTAACATCCACCACATAATCCTAGCAACAGGCTACATCACCTCCTACCCCTTCCTGCCTACCAAACACTCCGACACCAAGACCGCTCACGAAGCCGATGATCACATCCTCGTAACCCGCGAAGGCACCATGGTTCACAACCTCCACAAAGACATCTTCTACATTCCCGACCCCACACTCTCCTTCATCGGCATCCCATACCATATCTCGACCTTCTCGCTCTTCGACTTCCAAGCCCAAGTCGTCGCACGCATCTACGCCGGACGCGCTCGTCTGCCATCTCAAACCGCCATGCGCGCCGAATACTCCGCACGCGTCAAGCAGAAGGACCTAGGTCGTGAGTTCCATAGTCTCAGAGCGAGCGGGGCGGAAATCGAATATGTGCGGGATCTGGTGGACTGGATGAACGAGGATCTAAGTGACGGTGGGGAGGCGATGGTGGGACATACTGAGGAATGGCATGTTGCGCATCGGAAGCAAAGGGAGATGTTGGCGGAACGATTAGGTGCTGATTTTGGACAGGGTCGCTTGCAAAAGTAGCCTCCCCATTGATGATACTTGCACCACATTTTGGATAGCTTATTGCCAAGATGGCTATGGTGTCTCAAGGGTTAGCTATACATCATTTGGCTTGATATAATGAACGATACCTCCTTTACTGTACCAATCGCTTGAAGGAGGAGTTCGCATGATACACACATAACTTTGCAGTTATAATGGATTATGAGTGAGGCAATAATAGCACTATGCTTGTTCACCGTCCTGCACGAACATGTGGCACGCTTAGGCTGAACTCGTATATGGTGAGAAGGGACTATGGTTGAATACAAGGTTCGGCGACGAAATTATTGAATAGTTCCAAAGCGATTACATGTCAACGATATTATAAAAGTTCGAATACAGAGACAAGAGAAAATTTGATCATGCTTGAGCTCTACTATTAAGCTGAGACTAAGTAATTCATGATTCTTCCAGCTCGGCTATTTTCGTCTCAATCTGCTGTAGATCCTTTCTCGATGTAATGGTGTGTGGATGCTCGGCACCTAAGATTTCGGCCATTTTCTCAACTGCCTCTCGTTGCATCAACCGTGCCTCCTGCAGCTCTCCCACCTCTCCGAGTGTTTTCGCCAGGCTGCTCATTGACCTCAAAGTATCAGGATGATTCTTGCCAAGGATCTGCCGCTGCTTTTCTAGTACTGCTCGCTTCATGGATAGTGCCTCCTGCAGCTTCCCAAAATCTCCGAGCGTAGTCGCCAGCTGGTTCAAGTTCGCCAGTGTGTCGGGATGCTCGGGTCCTAGAACCGTCTTACTCAGCTCTAGTGTCTGTCGGTGCATCATCTCTGCCTCCTCGTACTTGCCTTGATATCCCAGCACCGTGGCTAGGTTACTCATGCTCGCCAGTGTGTCGGGATTTTTGAGTCCTAGTACCTCCGAACGTAGCTTAAGCACTTGTCGATGTATCTCCTCGGCCTGCTCGTACTTTCCTTGATCCTTTATCACTATAGCTAGGTTGCTCATGCTCGTCAGTGTGTTGGGATGCTCGACCCCTAGTACCTTTAAAAACAGCTCTAGTGTCTGTCGATGCATCTTCTCTGCCTCCTTATACTTTCCTTGATCCTTTAGTACCATAGCCAGGTTGTTCATGCTCGTTAGTGTGTTAGGATGCTCGAACCCTAGCACTGTCTTCCTTAGCTCTAGTGTCTGTCGATGTATCTTCTCTGCCTCCTCGTACTTTCCCTGATTCCCCAGCACTAGAGCTAGGTTGCTCATGCTTGTCAGTGTGTGGGGATGCTCGGACCCTAGCACTGTCTTCCTCAGCTCTAGTGTCTGTCGATGCATCTTCTCTGCCTCCTCGTACTTTCCCTGATCCCATAGTACCGTAGCCAGGTTGTTCATGCTCGTCAGTGTGAAGGGATGCTCGAGCTCTAGCATCTTCGAACTCAGCTCCACCGTCTCTCGATGCATCTTCTCTGCCTCCTCGTACTTTCCCTGATCCCTCAGCACCATGGCCAGTTTGTTCATGCTCTTCAGTGTATCGGGATGCTCGAGCCCTAGCATCTTCGAACTCAGCTCCATCGTCTCTCGATACATCTGCTCCGTCTCCTCTAACTTGCCTTGATCACGGTTTAGGTTACCGATTAATTCTGGAACGACTGGCTTCACCCCATGGTAGTCAACCAGGTTCTGCACATCCTCCGATATGGCTTCCATCAACTCTTCCACATTACTATCTTCGCCTAGTCGCTGAATCACCTTACGATAACGCTCGTGCCACTGGTCGTCTTCGCTCATGAGCGTCTCGGCATATATTATTTGCAGCCTCTCAGCCTTGCTCTTACAGCTATCAACAATTTTCATGAGACTTTGAGCGGCATCGACGGGGATTGACGCCTTGAGCGGCTCGAAAAGATCCAAACAGGTTTGAAGGGTATCTCGTAAGATCGGTAGCCGTTTTGCAACGGTTTTGAATATCGTGCCGAGCTCCAAGTCTTTCCGACTATCCCATATTTTCACTAAGGTGTCGATAATCGTGGTGATTGCGCTGATGCCGTCAAGCAATTCGAAGCCTGACGTGCTGGTAGATTTGTCGCGAACATGCTTCTTGTCTACTTCAGTTAAAGTTGATTGATCATCGATACCCCTTTCTCGATTTAATAAGGCTTCTTTGGCCAGGGTTGGCTTGAAGTCGTGGCTGTTTTCGGCAAAACGGTCAGGCAATTGACTGAGAAAGTTTCGTAGCTTTACTGCCGTGCCTTCTTCATCTAGCAACTCTGTGTATCTGGTGGATGTCGCTTTCAATTCAGCTAAAGCCAAAAACTCACTATTGGGGCTGTTCGTTACAGCAAGTGATAATGGTTCTATACCAAGTACTGATTCATCCCATTCAAAGTCGCCATAACGCGAGTCTAATCCTCCAGGCATAGCACTGTCGGACTCTGCTTCCTCTTGGATGATTTGGTCATGCTCGTTCAGCTTTGGCAAGGCTAAAATTGAATACCGCTCAAGATGAGCAGCAATATGATCCTGCATGTCGATTGCACCGAGAACCTCTGCTGCACAGAAAGGGCACACCCGCTTGGCCTGTGAGGATGGCTGAGCGGCTGCTTCGACAAGGCGCGGAAGCCGCAGGTCCATAGCATCGTGGGCATGTGCTCCGTCCAAATGTTGAAGATATTCGTTACGAGTTTCAAAGTCGATCTCAGAGTGTTTCTGACAAATCCAAACACGCCGGTGGTTGAATGCTTCGTGTGCCGCCCACTCTGTTGGCTTCTCGTAAAGTTGATCTTGGTCAGGGCAGCCAGGATAGGTGCACATATATGACTGAAGATCATGGACAAGGTGTGTTCTGAGCAAGTATTAGCTTACGTTCTACTACTACTAGTACACTCACCTCCAAACCCTCTTGTCGTGTAGATAGCCCTTAGGACAGATAGTCTTACACATTGGACAGACAAAGAAATTGCCTTTCACCAAACTTGTAGGTGGATCGGGCCAATGGACTTTTCTAACTTGTACATGGCGAACTGAGGTTAATTTGCTTATGAAACTCCCTGCACTCGACATAGTCTCCTCCACCTGGTTATTAGCCATGTCGCAGTTCTGTGGGTTCAAGGTTGTGCCCGTAGTAGTTGATTTTCCAGCATGCTGCTTATTCTCAGTATGCGAGATGGTACGTGACTCTTCGTTTTCTGCGCGGCCCTCAGGAGGAACTGGCGCACGCCGCTCATGTGGAATTGCCTGAACTGATTTGTACTTCGCCCTGTGGCTCCAATATATGAACTGTTGTTCTCTACGAGCCATTGCTTGTCCTAGTCTTTGTATAATCCAGCGTTGCTCCTCGCAAAATTCGTCAGCCGAAGAATCAACCTGTGAACCTGTAGCATTTTTCTCAGTGCTGGCGGAGGCACCCTCAGATATCACAGTTTTATCCTTGGTTGTCCCTGGTTTAATCTCGCGTTGAGGTTCTAGTAGCTCCTGTCTAAAGATGAAGCCGACGATAGCCGTCCAGACTTTGTTCCTCTCTTCAATATGGGCCGCGAGATCTTCGGCAGGGATCATGCTATAGAGTTCAGCATTGCTCCGGTACGATCTCTTCTTAGGGCCGCGTATCTTATAAGCAACGTTGAAGATTGTGTCCACCTTTAGCACAATGTTCTCAAAACGAAACTCGAGTTCCGAGAGTCCTCCAGTCTCAGCGATATTTGTGGAGTCCTCAGTATTATCCGAAAGGTCAGACACTGCCTCACCGTCATCAGTATCCTTTGCATCTTCTACAATACTGTTGTTTTCATGTAGAGTTTGGCTTTCAGCCTCATCAATTTGAGCCTCGTAGGGCAAGCGTTTCTCATTTAATATATCGCAGACTGTCATGAGGTGAGTTTGCAAAATTTATCAACGGACTCATGACCTACTAGCAGTTAGGTCTTCGGAGAGCTCACTAAGCACTCTGCCAATATAGTCACAAACAACATCTGCATCTCGTAGACGATACTGCAACGCGCCATGGCCAGCTGAGAACAGCCCAAGATTCACAGCCCAGAGATGGAAGCGCTCTTGTTGAGTTTGCACTTGAGATGGGTCAATCTGTTGCGCAAATTTAGACGAGCCCTTCTTGCAAGCGTCAATGACCTTCGTGAATGACTCTACCACTTCCTGGCCGAGGCGGCTAAGCAAGGCTGAATTATCATAAACATGCTGCTCGTTGGACTGAAGTTCCATTGATCCCCTGGTAAAAACTCGTCACCTTCGATTTATGTTGTCGGTGCGAAAATTTGCTAGTGGACGTCTTAGCTTCCTCGCGTGCTCGCATGGCCAAAGCTATAAATATTCCTTTGATATGGTATAGCAAGTGACAAGCTCTATTCGCCCTTTTAGGACCAACGTGATGCTTCATGCCACAATCGGCAGGAGATCGCCGGTGACTGACAGTAAGGCTGAGACTAAAACACTGCATACCCCGCACTCAGGCGCATTCTGGTCTCTGTCAACAGTGGCGGCTTCGTTAGTCCGAACGGAGGCGGGATGTCTTCTCAGCCTTACTTCGCACGGAAATAAAGGCGTGCAATCTTGAAAATGGCTCAATAGTGGTGACTAGCAATATCACCAATAACTCAACGTTATCGTTGCTCGTCCTGTTCCTGCCACAAGTATCTTGGCAAATGTTGAAGATCGTAACTGCTTGATAATTGCCCAAATCCTTAACAGCAAAGCTATGCACTCTCTGTTTGGTGACCTGCAAGAAAGCAACTTCATTGTACCCACGACGTTTTGCAGTATTGAGATCCTCAAGTTTCCGTGCAGCTTTATACTGCGAGCGCGGACAAACGCACTGCTTAGAGCAGTTTGTTCATGATCTCTCAGCAATGTCTGGCTTTGAGGTTGCGAGCATCGTCCTGGGCGCAATCCCACTGGTCATTGAGGCTATCAAGGCTTATAAGGCGGGTAAAAGCGCTGCGAGCATATTCGTCAAATGGCGAGGGCTTCTTGACCGACTCCTGGACAAGCTTGAGTTCCAAGATTTCGACTTTTACATGTCTATCAGGAATCTGCTGCAGGCAGCAGGAGTTGAAGCGACCTACAATGACAAAGCTGCTTGTCGTCAGGCACTTTGCAGACCTGAGAACCAGTTCCTGCTGAAGGAGTATCTTGGCGTGGCAGGCGCTCTGTTCGATCGGACGGTGCGTAACCATGAGACGTATCTGAGGCAGATAGCTAGCAAGCTGTCAGGAGTCCGACGTGTTCCCAACGTAAGGCGGCGCAAATGCATAAGTAATGCAACTGACGAGGTATAGGCAAATAAGGACGATCTACAAGCAATACTCGATGCACCCGAAGAGGCTCCTGGTAAACTTGCCTTGTCACGGCGCATCAAGTTTACAATGGAGAAGGAGGCTTTGGATTGTCTAATTAAGAGCCTCAATGAGGAGAACCTAGCCCTGGACAAGATTATCGACAAGACCAGGACTTATACTGATTACGGGACATCGAGCCCAGGCTCAGTTGCCAAGAACATGGTACGAAAGTTCAACAAGTTTCAAAAAGCAGCTAAAGTCTTGATTGGTGCCATTGAGTCCGCGTATCAAGGTCTTAATTGTCATCCGGACCACCGAGTAATGTTAGGATTGACCGCACGCGTGGATGGTGTGCAAGACTTTCATGTCAAATCTACATCCCAGACAAAACTCTCCAACGATATCGTCTTTAACATGTGGTTCAAGGTTTTCGACACTCGAGGGCAACGCTGGTGCTCTGCTATGATAAGTGCGACGTGGCCAGAAGCGGCTGATGATTGTAACTTCACAACGACAACGCCACTTCTTTCTGCGACTCCTCTAATAAAGATCACGCAAATGGTGCCGGCGGCTCCAATCAACATCATCAGAGACATCTGCAACACGATACAGAATGCGACTTCGGGGCAGGATTGCCCATATTTCTGCATCAAGTCTAGAACACTTCATTCTTCGGTTACTTCGGGCCACTTAACGTCTAATTTGCAGATTCACGAGAAGAACGTGACTTTACAAGAGTTCTTAGATAACACTGTAGGTCAAACATCGCTCCAACTGGGTATTCCCGACCGAATGAGAGTTGCGCTTGCGTTAGCATCTTCCATCTTACAGCTCCAGAGCACACCTTGGCTACATCCAATCTGGAATGACACGAAGATCTGCTTCCCCTGTAAATCACAGAACTGGACAGACATTGACCCGAAAAGCCCAATAATCCCATACACTGTCTCAGCAGGACAGACACAGAGCGGACAAATGCCAATAGCCAAGCCGATGGAGGTCATGCTGGAGTTGGCTATTATTTTGTTGGAGCTGTATCACCACCAATCATTCGAACAATGGGCTGCCACTGCGGGCGAAGTGACAGGGCCCACAATTGGGCTACGAAGAAATTCTGCCATCGAATGGCTACGTTCAACAGAGAACATGATTATCGAAAGCTACGCCGCAGCGATAGGGAACTGTCTAGCACTTTGTGCTAATCCAATACATAAGTGGGAGGATGCGGCTCTGCAGGAGAACTTTTGCGAAAATATTATTCTTCAACTGAAGAAGATGTGCAAGTGATGTGCCTGAGGCCGGCTACCGATATACTGTAGAGCATCCTCAGGTCATACAATGCAACATCTTCACCTTCAGACAACATAGAAAGCTAGACTGACGCCTCCTAAGGTTGTATACTCTTGTTTTTATGCTGTTTTATGCATTCTTTTCCATTCACTTCCACTTATCTACACTCTATCTGCAGGAACAAAAAGGTACAACCAGCTCTGATGTGTGGATGTTAGCGGCATCAAAGCGTTAGCTGCCTCATCCCCTCCGCTTCCTACACAAACCCACTACTCCTCCAAGAACTACTGACGTGCAACATCCGCCTTCAGTTGCACTTTTCTTCCCATATATCCTCAATTCTCGACTATCAAAACCACCAGCAAACTCTGGCTGCAGTAGACTTCTCGCGAACAGACAGCTCCCAAATCCCTAGCCTTGGCCCACCTCCTCAAGCCTCGCCTCTACGTGCTGCAAGTGTCTTTGACTGCACTACTATATGCATAGTCCTCGGTTAGGATCTGTTCCCAGTACCATCACAACTCGTTTCATCGATGGTAATACCAGGAGCTCTCAAGATCTCGGGCATGTTTGCCTGCTTGTGCGTCGATGACAAGGTAGCAGGGTCTTCTTTATGCTATGCTAATACTCATGGAGAAGATCACATTTCCTGTTTGTAGCGCCACAGACTGAGAGCCTTCTAGGCTGGTGTACGGAGTTATGACTGTTCATGGTGAGAACACTGTAATGAGAGTAGGAGGAAAAGCTTGCGAAGAACTCCAACATATCTACGATAATGTCTTCCTGACGCCATAAGTGACTGGTGGCTTGAAGCTCCATTTGACGGTTAAAATCAATTGCAGGTAAATGGCAAGCGTATTACCAAACCTGGTGGGCATCGTGACAAAGTCATGCACACAAAGGCGTTAGCAACAGGCTGGAATCATACCAGTATCCCTGGCAATGGATTGTCGAGAGATGTGCACAGGAGATTCAATGAGGAGAGCACTTTTGCTTGCGGCTGTAGCGACAGATATCATTATCTCCTCAACAAATAGAACAGAAATGAAGGAAGAAAGAAGTTACATGATTCGAGAAAATGGAGGTCATATAGCCTATAAACAAGGATGCTTCTCGCAAGTTCAAAAAGCTGTCTTCACCGCGTGCTTACTAAAGATGTGAATCAGTGAATTTGATCGTAGATTTGGAGCCAGAAATATCTCAAAAGAATGAAGTATACTTGCGCGTCAATGTACAGCTTGTAAAAACCCCAATGACCTTCCTGTACTATCCAAGATGCCCACACCCTAATCCCATGACACCTGACATCAGCGTTCTATTCCAGGCTGCTCGACCAGGGAACGCCCCTGTCCATATTAACTTCTCTTCCAACATCCTTTTCCGAACGCTCGAGAAACGCCGGTCATGACACGTTATCGTAATCGAAACTGACTAGCTGGCAATTGTTTCACCATTTGCTTGTCTAGGTATACCCCCTCATGGCATCTTCATAGCCTGTACCACCCTTCAGATCCCTCTCAAAGGTCTGCGCGACATCCAGGACGGTTCGAATGTGGCCCATGCTAAGTGGCACATCTTCGTGAATGGCAACGGCTTGGGCTGCCCGCACAATATTCTTGATTTGTCGGCCATTGAGTGCACGTCTTGAAAGGTCGTCCAGGTCCTTATCGGTAATTTCGCCGAGTTGCATACCCTCTGCATCGCGTACCTTGTTGATAAAGGTCTTCCACACTGCTTTCTTGGCCTTTATGCTCAGATCACCATAGCGGAGCGAGAGGTGAATACGGGAGATGAATGCATCGTCGAAGACTTCCACACGATTGGTGGTGAGGAAGAGGATACCTTGGAAGTACTCTAGCAAACGCAGGAAGATACTGACGAGTGCGTTACGATGAATATCGTGAGTGCTTCGTTTCTCCAGGAAGACGTCTGCTTCGTCAAGGAGCAGCACTGCGCCCCACGAGTGAGCAATATCAAGTATGGTTTGCAGTTCCCGCTCGAGGCGCTCAGAGTTTGTGCCCAGGTCACCGGCTGAGACCATGTAAAGTGGGCGCTTTAGGAGATCTGCAATGGATTCAACGGTAAGAGTCTTGCCCAGACCCGGACCACCATGAAGGACAGCGACGAGACCTTTACCTTTCCCTGCGATAATATCGTCGATGCTGCGAGAAGGGTGGAAAGCGTGAGAGGACACCATAGCTTTGACGATGGATTTTTGGTTGTCAGGGAGGATGAGCGACTCGAACGCGTCAGCATTCCAGCAGATCTCGCCAATGTTGCTGACTGCAAACTCGAGCCAGAGCTTCTCGGTGAAGGAAAATCCGACGACAACAGGACTCGACAGGAGAAGTTGTTCTTCATTAAAGATGCTTGAAAGTTTGTCCTCTTTTGCAGCCTGTTCAGCTTCCTCAGATTCTATCTCGATGATGCTAAGCTTGCCACTGTCGTCTTTGACAATCTTGAATTGTTTCTGCTTTTCAAAATCTTCGGTAGAGGGAGTTGGCTGGCCAGCACTGTCCGAGCTGGTGGTAAGGTTGCCATTGCTGTCGATGACTGGAGGGATGCCATTGAGTTCATCAATTTCGTTTTCGACGGGTTTGACTTGACTCAAAGGATCTATGGACAGTTAGCAGGAGTGGTCTAACGGGGTGAAGAACGCATACAATTTGGGTTCACTTTTCTAAAGGTCTGACTGTCGACCATTACGCGTCCGTTGACATCGACCTTGAGAACCTTGTCTTCTTTCTTGACATAACACATGCCGGAGTAGGTCTTGTAGTTCATGCCCTGGAGAGCGACAAATTTCTTGCCACGCTCAATCAAGAATGCTTTGGCTTGATCGGGGTTGCGGTGGTATCGGATGGGATAGCAGGGCAGAGAGGCAATCTTCCTGGCCCCTTGGAAGGCGGCAACTTCGCCATGTACGGTAGCCATTCCAAAGTTCTTTCCATCATACTCGAGGTAGCGACCTTCCACGCTGTACCAAGTACCTTTCATGAAACTTCGGTTCTCTTTGCTGTAGACCGCCTTGAATGCTCTCGGGATTTCTTCATCGCCATATGTTGAAGAGAAGAGAATGGTGTTTGGCTTGAACAAAGCCCAGAGGTAATCGAAAGTGATGATGCCCGCCTCCAGCATGGGATAGAGTGCTTTCTTCGTTTCAGCATAGTCTTCATCAAGATAGTCAACCAGGATTTTCAGATGTTCAGCAGTCAACTTAGCCAGCTTCTTTTCTTTCTTATCCTTGAGATTGGTGCTGTGAGCTTTGTGCTGATCGTGTAACTCTCTGAGCTCTTCCAGGTGGAGAAACAGCATATTTGGGTCAACGGCGGGCTTTTCAGCGACGAGGTTGATGCCCTTGATTTCTCCCATCACCTCCTTGAGGCATTGTTTGAGGTATTTGGATTTGATGTCGACGTATGTAGCGATATATCGAGAGCTCACATCGAACTGCCTTCGAATGGTGAAGATGTACTGGTATTCAAATCAGCCTCACTCCAAGCGTGTGTTAGGGCTGAGTGGCCACATGAACTTACCTGGTCCCATTCATCTCGTTCATCATCACCTTTGACTGTTTCTCTCAGCTTGTAGTTGTGGATCTTTCGGTCATAGACTTGGTCCACCCTCTTAAAGGCTACCTTGGAACCACTCTTGCCAATCTTTTTGCTCTTGCCATCGCCATGGTTCTGCTGTAAGAGTTGTACCACTTGCTGTGCTATGTCAGCAGCACTCGGCACGGTAGAGGCGGCACCCGGAGGAGGTGGTGGCGGCGGGAGGGTGTCATCGATGATGTCGGACAGGGTAGTCGACGTAGTCTTGGGCTTTGGCACCGTCGCAGCTAGCAGGCTGGCAAGCTGAGAGATGTCTATGGAAGCATCGTTACTTCTCTTCTTGCTCTTCTTGCCCTGTTTGGCTTTCGTCTTGCTCTTTTTCGCCTTTGGGCTTTCGTCCTTGTCAGAAGCGGTTGATTCGGAGCGGTCGTCTTCGTTGGACGAGCTCTCCGAACTGTCATCTTCTTCGGCTTCAGAGACCACTCCAATGCGGTTTCTGAGCGCCATGGCCCTCCTACGAGCCGCTAGATCCTCCAACATTTGTGCTCGGACACGTGCTTCTTCCGGTCGAGATGTCCGAAGGGCGTCGCGCTCGAGTGCAGGAACCTTACTGTCCAACAAGGAGATGGTATTCATGTACGAGAAGACAGATGCAGCTGGTGTGAAGGAACGAGTGACTAGGAGGCACACATAAGTAGACGGATCAGGCAAGGATGGTACAGGCAACCACCAGATTCGATGGGATCAGTCAAAAGCTCAGATAGGAACTATTATATTAAACAATGGTAGCCTGTTATGCTGATCAAATCGAGGACGGTGAGGCAGATTTGTGTGTGCAACATGCAACAACCAACAGCACATACACTAGGCTGTGCAGTCTCAGTCAAGCGTGACCATGACGGCGATCCTGGTCAAGCCGTGCAGGAAGCCCACTGATACCTGCGTGGATAGGTGGGAAGTGAGGAGGAGTCACGAGGGCGGATACATTGCCAATTGAGCTTCCTCATTAGGCGACCAATCACCAGCTGTGTCTGCACCCATGTATGCCGATCATGCTGTTGCCTGATTCGTTATTGCTCCGAATATCGATTCACCGGCTACAGCTCCCCTCAGCACGATATACAGCTCAAAAGCCGTCTTGCTAGGCGGTCCACAGCGGAGAGAGACGCCAGACAATTAAAACAGGGATCATGTGGTGGACAAGGCTGATTTTCGTCTGGCGGCCGAGGCTGAGGTTCGGTGATAACTGATAAGCAGCTATCTAATCTCCGTCTTGAAACTTTTTGGCATTTTTGCTTTGCGCCGCTATTTCTACTTCTGTGACAAAGTCAGCTGCGATGTCGTGAGACTAAGCTGCACTCACCATGGAGACACAAAGCAACAGGCCACATCGGGCCTCGAAAGAGAAGAAGCAGCCGCGGAAAGGCGAGAAAAATGTCAAAGCATTCGCCGTCGCCAATCCAGGCCGCCTGGCAAAACAAGCTGTTCGCTCCAGCGACATACGAGAGAGGCGATTGCACGTTCCTCAAGTCGATCGAATACCCGAAGAGGCCCCTCCTATCGTCACCGCAGTTGTCGGCCCTCCAGGAGTGGGCAAGACTACCCTCATCAAGAGTTTGATCAAGAGATACTCCAAGCAGACTCTGTCACACCCAGTTGGTCCGCTCACAGTGGTCACCTCGAAACGGCGGCGCCTCACATTCATAGAGTGTCCCTCTGAATCGCTAGCTGCCATGCTAGACGTGGCGAAGATCGCAGACATCGTCCTGCTTATGATCGATGGCAACTACGGCTTTGAGATGGAGACCATGGAGTTTCTTAATGCCCTCGGTACTCATGGTATGCCGGGAAATGTCTTCGGTATTCTGACACACCTGGATCTTTTCAAGAAGCAAAGCACGTTAGCTGCGACGAAGAAGAGATTGAAGCACCGCTTTTGGTCAGAATTGTACCAGGGTGCGAAGCTATTCTATCTGAGTGGTGTAATCAACGGCCGATATCCTGATCGAGAAATCCACAACCTGTCCCGCTTCTTGTCAGTGATGAAAAACCCCAGGCCTCTGATCTGGCGAAATAGTCATCCTTACTGCCTTGCTGATCGTTTCCTCGACGTGACGCCGCCTACAGAAATCGAGGAGAACGAGAAGTGCGATAGGCAGATTGCCTTGTATGGATACCTTAGAGGGACGAACTTTCCAGCCACAAATGCAAGAGTACACATACCCGGTTTAGGCGATTTGACGGTAAAAGAGATTGAAGCCCTACCAGATCCATGTCCTACGCCCTTCCTAGACCAGGCTATGGCGAAAGCGTCAGGCAAATCGAGTCGACGACGTCTCGGTGAGAAGCAGAAGGTACTTTTTGCACCCATGTCCGATGTTGGCGGCGTTCTGGTCGACAAGGACGCTGTTTACATTGATGTCAAGACAAACACCTTCGATGCTGATGCTGAAGATCTGGAGGAGAGAGGCCTGGGAGAACAACTAATGGTCAATTTACAAGCTGAGCGAAGACTGCTTGGTCGTACTGAAGGCGGTGTCAGACTCTTCGCCGACTCTAATACTTATACACAAGAAGCAGATGATGCTGGAAGGAAAACCAAGAGATCAGCGAGGGGCGCACAGGAGCATGAAGATGACACCGGCGACGAAGATGACGAAGGCTTCGTTGAAGGAGACGTCTCAGATGAGGACGAGAATGAAGACGACGATATCAATGATTTTCCAGACCACGATGGCCTCCCAGGATTTGCGGCCGAGGATGAGGTCGCTGATGGCGACGAAGATGTTGAATTTGCTGACAGTGATTCGGACATGGGATCTGTATCTGGCGAGGATTTTCATCGTGACATAGATGATGAAGCTGAGAGCGAAGATGACGAAGACGACGAAGACGATGGTGGGTTGAGGTGGAAGGAGAACATGGCTCGTGATGCCGAGAAGTTGCACTCCCGCAGAAACACTTACAGAGCTTCTGACTTGTCAAAGCTGATGTATGATCTTACTCTCTCGCCAAGGGATGTCATTTCCAGATGGACGGGCCGAGTTGAGGACAACGCCGCGGAGGAAAATGATGAAGACGATTTCTTCAGAAAAACGAATGTCGAAAGAGCGGACGACGATGAAGACCGCCTTATGCCTCGATATGATTTTGACCAGCTTGCAACAAAGTGGCAGGACGAAGACAACATTAAAGCTATGCGTTCCCGATTCACAAGAGATGTTGAGGCTACAGGAGCGAATGCTGTCAGATCAGGTGCTTCTGACGATGAATTTGATGACGATGAGGAAGCTGGGGACGAAGACTCAGAAGGTGATGGAGATTTCGTCGACCTTGAAGCAAATCCAGAAAACCCAGAAGCCGCTCAAACCGAGCTGACGCTCGAGGAAGAACGACGAAAGAATGCCAAGCGCAAAGAAGAGTTACGTCTTCGGTTCGAGGAAGAAGACTATGAAGGCTTTGCCAATCCCAAGAACACCTCCAAAGACAATGATGATGAAGAATTTGGTGAAGACGACTGGTACGATGCCCAAAAAGCTATGCTACAGAAACAAATCGACATCAACCGAGCCGAGTTCGATGCACTAGACCCTTATTCCCGCGCCCGAGCCGAAGGCTTCAAAGCCGGTACCTACGCCCGGGTTGTCCTCGATAATGTCCCCTATGAGTTCTCCAAATCCTTTAACCCACGCGTTCCAGTAATAATCGGTGGCCTCGCACCCACCGAAGAACGGATGGGCTTCGTCCAAATCCGCATCAAACGCCACCGCTGGCACAAGAAAATCCTCAAAACCAATGATCCACTCATATTTTCCCTAGGCTGGCGCCGCTTCCAGACAACACCTCTCTACAGTATCTCCGACTCCCGTACCCGTAATCGCATGCTCAAATATACACCCGAGCACATGCATTGCTTTGGTACCTTCTACGGACCTCTTGTCGCACCGAACACAGGCTTCTGTTGTGTACAGTCTTTCAACAACTCAAATCCTGGCTTCCGCATCGCCGCAACTGGTGTTGTACTCAATGTCGACGAAACCACCGAAATCGTGAAGAAACTCAAGTTGACAGGTGTGCCTTACAAAATCTTTCGTAACACAGCCTTCATCAAAGACATGTTCAACTCTGCCATGGAGATAGCAAAGTTTGAGGGTGCGAGTATCAAGACGGTCTCTGGCATCCGCGGGCAGATTAAACGAGCACTCAGCAAACCAGAAGGCCACTTCCGCGCCACCTTCGAAGACAAAATTCTCATGTCCGACATCGTGTTCCTGCGCGCATGGTTTCCCGTGAAACCACACCGCTTTTACAATCCCGTCACTAATCTTCTCGACATCTCGCCGGCCAACGGTGCGGACGGTACCGGCGAGAAGAGCACTGGTTGGAAACCGATGCGTCTAACTGGCCAAGTGCGCGCCTCTATTGGCCAATCGGCCCCACAACAGAAAGATAGCCGCTACACCAAGTTCGAGCGTCCAACTCGGCACTTCAATCCTCTCCGCGTGCCACGTCAACTGGCGACGAACCTGCCCTTTAAATCACAGATCACGCAGACAAAAGCCCGAAAGGCACCGACATACATGCAGAAGCGGGCTGTTGTGCTTGGAGGTGAAGAGAGGAAGGCCAGGGATCTGATGCAAAAATTGATGACGCTGAGAAATGAGAAGGTTGAGAAGCGGGCGAGGAAGCAGGAGGAGAGGAGGGAGGTATATAGGAAGAAGGTTGCGGAGAACATAGAGAACAAGGAGGCGAGAGAGAAGAGGGAAAGGGATGACTTTTGGAGAAAGGAAGGAAGGAAAAGGGCGAAGCAGGAGGAAGGAGGAGGTGGTGGGAAGAGGAGGAAGAGATGAGCGGTATGTAGTAGGTATGCTGTTTTGAAATCTGTGATACCCCTTGCTGCGACCAACTTCCATCACGATAATGCAGCGGCTCAGTACACAGCGTGTCTCAATTTACTGTTCTACTATTAGTCTCCCGTGTTCTGGTAATCGTGATTGTCCCATAGTGTTCCCAGAAGCAACAACAATGAATCGTAATTTCTAGCTACCACTAGAAAATAGTTGTTATGCCTCCTAACGACACCAGCAAGTCAACCCTGTCCACCATAGGCCAATAGTGCTTCTTCGACAATCCTTTACCCTCGTAGGCACGCCTCAAAATGTGCCTCGTCCAAGTCGAATCAGCCAACAACATTCTTAAATCGGCAGTACCTTTTGTCTTCCACCGGTTCAAGTATCTCAGGCCCAGGCAGTATAACTACCTAATGGCGAAGGACGACAAGAGCGAGCAAGACTGGTTGGAAAGGAGTACCAATTGTATATTCAGAACGATTTAATAGATCACTAACGCTGTGGTAGCTGAGTGCTCGACAACAGTTGAGTGATGTCGCAGTTTGTTCTTCAAACGTCATATACTGGTGTCATTCAACGGAGTATTGCCTTGTATCCACATTGTCAGGTCCGTTAAAATTCATAGCCTCAGGCTTATGAAGTTCCATGCCAACTGCGATACCCCTTCGAGCCACCAATATAACGAGTGACCTCTCCGAATACTGCCTACTAGTCAAGGATGATAGTGGAGGTTTGCGTGGTATGGGGGCAAGAGCAGGCGAACATATAACCATGAAATATTCCCTATGTCAGGCGCCTGTTTGAGGCTGGCGATAACGGTATCTACGGCGACAGTTTCACAACACCACATCGAGCTATGTCGTGAGCAATGCAGCATGACCGACGGCTAATCCGCCGATAACTCTGACTTTGCCCTTCCTCGCTACACCACGCTATCTCGACAGCACTGATTTCAGTACTGACTGCAAACCAAACGCAGCCTTAACTGACTTCGTCGACCTTTTCGGAGTGCCTACTCGTTGCTTCTGCCTTGTGGCGTGCTTATCTGAATATCTGAGCCACGGTCGTGTGACAATTGTGAACGCGGAATCGCACTGTAACATGGGTGGCTAATTGTACCACGGTCGATAAACGTTGCTGTTTGACATACGTAGCCACGCTGAACACAGGTCGGAATTGGGCTCTGCTTTACTGCGATTGACATCTCTGGGTTGTCCACTCGTGACGCTGCGGAACGACGTCTTCAAGAATGCTCAAACTTTGAAAAGAAAGATGTAGTTTTAGAGTGACATTCACGTAGGACTAGCACATACTTTGAGTACTTCTGCACAGTTACACAACGTCTCCTAGGATACAAGCGCCATATTGTACCGCAGTCGATACATGCAAAGCAAGTAACACAACGCTAGTATTGACATATTTAGAGAACAGCGAACCAAAAAAGCTGGAAGCAAGAGCTCAGCAAGAGAGTTTGGAAAAAAAGGCACATCAGATAAAGTGAAAGTAGTATCTGATTGCAGAATCAGACTCGAGTCTTTCTGGACACATGTACTTCCAGCATCGTGCAAGAGCAGAGCGGATGTAGCTAGTGCTAGCTTTGACAAGACAGTAATCATCACATTCTTTGTATTGACTGAAGAACAGGGGATATGAAAGAAGGAAAGAAAGA
>JAPDRQ010000218.1:0-51290 GCA_030247915.1 Neophaeococcomyces mojaviensis | reverse complement strand
CACAGACTTTGAAGATAATGTTGTCGATATCGAAGACATTGATGGCCTTGACCATGTTGACATTGGAGAAAACGAGGGAGGCAACGAAAATCATACTACAACTTCATTTGGCACCTTCGGCACTTTTGTGAAGCCGTGGAATGAGGAATCTGCCATAAGTGTTGAGCATGTGTCATCCAGAGGCAAGAAACGTAAGAGTGAGGAGTTCCTCGAGGATGTTATATCTCACCATGCCATTCAGGAAGAGTATCCTGAAAGCGGAAGTGAAAGTGTGGGAACCCAAAGACCTCGAGATGTCGCATCGAATCAGCCAGCTAAGAAGGAGGATATGACACCGCACTATAGCATGCAACCTTATCAAGTAGACGATTCTCCTCGAATTCGTGCTCCTGCTTTCCAACGGTCGTCTTCCCAGTTGGCCTCACCTTTTCGAAGCTCGGGCCATTATTCTACCGTGCCTGAATCGCCGTCCAAACTGCAGGATTTGGGCATGAACAAGAAGAGTGGCAGAAATGATGATGCTTATCGCACGAAGTTCTTTGAGGGTGGAGGGTTGGGGCCATCAATAACAAGAAATGGCCGGCATGACCTCGACCAATTCAACTTCACCGAGTTTCCTAGTGACGATGGAAAGTCTACATCACCGTCAAAGGTGCTGCATCGCTTAGAGAAGCTCGAGCCTTGTTCCCCTGTTTATCAAGACCTCGAGCGGGAGGAGTCAGTGAGTCACTCCAATGTAAAAGACAAAGCGGTCCTTTGCCCAGCCCTGGACACTGTCCCCAACACCACGGTGCTTTCACCGCAACCTGTTGGGAGCAATGAATTCGAGATTGCTCGACCTCTCGACGAGCGACAGCGAGATGCTATCAGAGTATTCAGAGACTGTACAAGCGCCCAGTTTGGTGAACTTCTCGGAAGGCTTCAGAATCGGCTGAAGGGTGTTCGAAGAGATATCATGAGTTACAGATGTGAAGGGGAGTCACCGCCTCTGGATCTCGACCAACAGCTCGCAGAAATCAAGACAAAGATAACCAAGAGACTGCCAGACCTCGTTGCAAGCAGCAAGCTGTTGAAGACTAAGCAGTCTGAACAAGATTCCCGGAAGCTAGAGTTGCATGCTTTGATAGATGGTGGTCACTACGATGATGAGACCATTGACGAGCAGATTGACGCTCTTAGCGATCAAGTATTTGAGGCGAAAACAGAGATCACGGCGTTGGAGTCTTCGCTGTTTGATAAGATCCAAGCGGCCAACTTGTCTGGTGATGAATTACAAATTCTTACCCAGAACCCAACATTCTCTCATCCTCCATCGAGACAACAAAAAGCCGTGACGCAGAAAGCCCTCGGGTCATCGACGCAGCATATTCGTAAACTTGGATATGAAACTCCCACCCCCCCCTCAACCCGAGCCTATAGATACAACGCGCTGGCCATCTCCCAAGCACAGGCCGGAAGTTTGCACTCGATTCGAAATCAATCACCAATGCCACTTCCTATTACTAGCCGGCACGATTCACTTGCACCAGTGGCATCTTCCATCGCACGAACTCCTACCAAGCCTGTTTCCAAAGCAAGAAGGGACTCTTTTGAAGTCTTTCAGGTAGAGCATGGCTTGCCAAGGACAATGGAAAGTCCAATGCCGTCCTCACCCCAGCAGGACGATTTCGAAGCAGATTTTGACGAGGATGAGGAACTGTTGAGTACTCAGCAAGACTTCGAGCATGCGTTTCAGCGGTACCGGAATCAAGCCCCGATTCAGAGGCAACGCGCCGGTCTGACTGAGATGAGTCACAATATTCAGCGAGACAAAGAGCATAGAGTGAAGAGATTTGGACCGCCGTTTGATTCGCTGCGGCATCCATGGTCGAAAGATGTCGTGACTGCACTAAGGAAGCGGTTCCATCTCCGCGGTTTCAGGCACAATCAATGGGAGGCTATTGACGCGACATTAGCTGGACAAGATACATTTGTGCTGATGCCCACTGGTGGCGGCAAATCGCTCTGCTACCAGCTGCCCTCGATCGTACACTCCGGCAAGACCCACGGAGTGACAATGGTTGTTTCACCTTTGTTGAGTTTGATGCAAGATCAAGTCGATCATTTGCAGAAGTTGAAGATTCAAGCATTTCTGATCAACAGTGAAGTTTCTACTGAGCACAAAAGGCTCGTCTTCCAGAAGCTGAGTGAGCCCCGACCAGAGCAGTTCATACAACTGCTTTACGTGACGCCAGAAATGATCAGCAAAAGCACAGCGATCATCACGATGTTTGAAGATCTTCATCGCCGGGGTAAGCTGGCGCGACTAGTCATTGATGAGGCACACTGTGTCAGCCAATGGGGCCACGACTTCCGTCCGGACTACAAAAACCTGGGTGAAATCCGCAGGAAGCTTCCAGGTGTTCCAGTGATGGCGTTGACGGCGACTGCTACCGACAACGTCAAGATTGACACGATACACAATTTGAGCATCGAAGGCTGTCAAACTTTTACACAGAGTTTCAACCGACCAAACCTGACATATGAGGTGCGGGCAAAAAGTAAGGGTATTCAGAACATCGAAGACATCGCAGCTACGATCAACGAGCATCATGGTCATCAATCCGGAATAATCTACTGTTTGGCGCGAAAGACTTGCGAATCGCTGGCTAAGCAACTAAAGGAGAAGTATGGTATCCGCTGCGCACATTATCACGCCGGTATGGCTGCCGAGGATCGTTCTAGCGTTCAGAAAGAATGGCAGAGAGGCAAACATCATGTGATTGTCGCGACGATCGCTTTTGGCATGGGCATCGACAAACCTGACGTGCGATTCGTGATTCATCATTCTCTCCCCAAAAGCCTAGAAGGATATTACCAGGAGACAGGCCGAGCAGGTCGAGATGGTCAAGCTTCGCATTGCTACCTGTACTACGGCTATGGCGACACGGCACAACTGATGCGGCAGATCAGGGATGGAGAGGGAAGCTGGGAACAGAAAGAACGCCAGAAACTGATGCTTCGCCACATGATTCAGTACTGCGAGAACAAGACCGATTGCCGACGAGTTCAAGTCCTACAGTATTTCAACGAGCACTTCCACCGCAAAGGTTGTCATGATGGCTGTGACAATTGTCAATCCGATGCGCAGTTTCAGATGAAGGATTTTTCTCACCACGCAAAGACGATCATCAACCTCGTCCGACAGTTGAGCGAGCGAGATTATACGCTGCTTCATTGCGTGGACATCTACAGAGGTTCGAGAAGCAAGAAAGTGGTAGGAGCTGGACACGATGAACTTTCAGAATTCAATGGTGGGTCTGACCTTGACCGAGGTGACGTTGAACGCATTTTCTACCACTTGGTCGCCCAGGATGCACTTGAGGAATATAACAAAACCAACAGTCAAGGTTTCACCAGCCAGTATATCAAACTTGGACGGAAATACCGAGAATTTGTGTCCGGGCGTAGCAAGCTCGAATTCCAGGTTCGTCTTGGTTCAATCAAGAAGGCCAAAAGCCAGGCACCAAAAACCAGCAGTAAACGGCGATCGAAACCCATCGAGATTGAAGACGATGAGCAGGACGACGATCACCGTCCACCACGCACATTCGTACCCTCTCTACTCCCCGCCACGGAGAAACCCAGCAGCCAAAAGCGATGGCAGCACCCAATCGTTTCGTGGAACAGTGAAAGTGAGGATGTGTATGAAGACACAGATGGCAACCCTCCCACAGGGAGAGCTGGAGTAGCACCGCGCCGGGAAACGCATACTGCTGGCTCGCCCATTACGGTTGATCAACGCACTTCCGGGCTTGATAACATCCGTCGCGAGATATTAGACAATTTTGTGAATCAGACAAGAGAAGGCCTGCTGTCAATAATGTTGCAGCAGGGTCTGCGTCAGACTCCCGTGTCGGATACGATCCTCTCCGAGATTGGTACCAAATTGCCCGCCGCCGATGCAGAAATTCGAAACTTGGCAGGACTAAACGCTGCACAGTGGAAGCTGTTCGGCGAGGTGTTGCTGCAGTGTACACGAAACGCCAGGCAAAGTTGTGCCGAGATGGGCGTACACCCAAGTCAGACACAAGTGGAGTTCAATGACGACGAGTTGGACGATGACGATTGCGTTGTCAACGATGACAAAAAGGAGGACGATGATGAGGGTAATGACACAGAAGTTCGTAGCCGTTACTTTATGGCTGTGTAGGTCCTAGGATCCTGAGGTGTTGAGATTCAACCAACAGGTCTCACAAACACGGACGTTCATGGCGCAGAAAGCGAACACGAAAGCTCCACGAACGTGAAATAAGGGTCGTGGCCAGAGCAATTGGAAAGCAGGCGGGAAAATAAAAATAAAAACACAAACAAACACGCCAACAAAGTCGCGAACCTCGGGCGCCGCTAACCCAAACAAAAGAGAGCGTCAGCGGGCTCAAAACCATCGTCGACAACTTTCAGCAGGAAACCGTCCGGTGGAGGCAAACAGGTTGGCGGCGAGAGTGCAAGTCTGTTTGGGATGATGCCTACATAGCCTTGAAGGGGCGTAAGGCGACCGCGACCTCTCTGAATGATGGAGGAGGGCCCGGTAATGATTTAATGAGGTATGATCAGGTATGTATGGACAATACTCATCACCATACGGCATATCTCTGCAGGCGCGAGCAGCGTTGCGTGCTCATTACCGTTGAGTTACAGATAGTTGCAACTATGGCTCCTGGACAAAGTTGCACGTACAGAGACTCTTGAGCTGGGCATGGCCTTGTCCTTTCGTGCCGGCCGGGATATTCTACGGAATGAGCTCTTCCTCGGGTTCAGCGACATTCCTACCTATCCGTTACATGAACTACGAGATAACTGGAGTGCCGTTCGACCAGGGTTTTTCATTTCTCGACGCCCCCGTAATGCTGTCCATTGAGAAGGCCATGATCACTGGCTAACCGACCGCGTTGCCCAATCTGCCCCCTTGATTCATACCATCTTCCATTCCGAGCATCTCGACCAGCATCAACCTCCATCAACCTCCATCATGGCCCTTTTGATCCGAATTTGCACAGCAACACCCAATCTCAAACGTGAAATTCTTAGAATACGTGGCCGTCTTGTTCCTCAAAGGCTCTGGCCAACCTGCTCGACGTCGCGAATTCACCGGCATTCGATGGCGCAACATCATCACCGCTCCCCGGAATCCCACTCTTTGATAGCGGCTACTTGATGTTTGTGCTCAGCTATGACAAGTCGCAGTCTCGTACTCATGCGTCTCGCTACTCTATCCCAGAGGACTCGTGATTCCTGCCAGAAATCATGCCAAGCATGAGCGGCGCGACCAATCAGATGCGACAATTTCATCAAAGTCACAGGAATCGTCGGCACGAATCGTTTCCCAGGCGAGGTCCCAATGCAGTCAAATCGACACAATAATTGTACTGTTCAAATGCCCTTGATGAGCTCAATCGAACTTAATACTGTGCCTCGCACGGCCCGGAGTGGTGTTTCGGTAACGGGCCAAGGTCAAGTAAAGAAATGTGATAGCGAGTGGTATGAGCACGAGTTCTATTACTACACGTAGAATTATTGAGATAACAGCCGATCAGCTCCACCCTGATGACGCTTTTCTACTTATGGTTAAGCCTTCATGCTGACCGTAAGCCAATGACTGCTCTGGCGAACAGCCCATTTTAAATTACAGCTGTTTGAGGGAGAACGGCTTGCCGTCATTCAAAAGCGATTTCCTCAGCGCTTGCTAGATTCAAGCTTTGACGATCGTACAAGGATAGCAAGAGCCGCGGTTCAATTATGTACCGTGAGTAATGCCCAAAAGTATACCGTAATATTTCCTGGAGCAAGCTCCAGAATTTTGTTTATTCTGGGCAAAATTTCAATGCCAGCACGGCTACGGAGCGGTACCAGATCGAACTTGCTCGACCTCAAAGTATGCCTATTTCGCAGCGCCTTACAACACTCTCTGAACAACATCAAACTGATTGCTTCTTCACAAAAGTGGTCTCGACAGACTCTATCTGCTCAGTACTATCCACCTTCGCATCAAGATCAATATGTCCAATGTGATTCGTCGCCATCTTATCACCAAACACTTCCGCAATCTCCTTCAAAGTCTTGTCTCCTGTCTCCGGTAGGAAAAAGAAGTACAATATCGCAGCTGTCATATTTGTTGCGATGAAAAGCGAATAGTACCTCCATGACACATTTGCGATAGCCAGTGGAGTAATCTGGCTGAGCACAATCGCTACCATGGCTTTCACGAACACCGCGAAAGCCAAGCCCTTCGAGCGCAAGAAGAACGGGAACAGTTCTGATGGTACGACCCAAATCATGGCGTTGAAGAAGATGGCGTAGGACATGGAATAGAGGAAGATGAATGCGATTGCTGCCTGTGCTCCAGCGTCATTTGTGTTGGACTGGTGTCCAAACTGCGAGCTCAGCGCCATGCAGATCGCAATCATGGTACTCAAGATTTTGTCGCATCCGGCGATATCGAGCTCGGCCGCACCCTCTGGCCCACCATCCAAGGCAGCCTGAAGAAAGCCCTGGCCCACGTCGACCCCGAGACATACCTCTTCACCCCATCACGCGCCAGCGGCTGGAAATTCATCGACTGAGCTCCCAGTCTCGACACCTCAGGCGCCCTCCACGGTCTCCTCATCTACAGCATGCGCGCCGTCAACGCTCTCGCAATCCTCCTCTCCATTCCCCCTCCCTACTCAACAACAATCGCCGAAATGTCCACCGCCGCCACTGCGTTCCTCGACCCAGAAACACATGTCTTCGTATCCGGACCCAACCGCCAAATCTCTCACGCCTCCGCCGCATGGCTGACTCTCTCCGCCGCATTCTCTCCCGAAGTCTCCCGCAAAGCCCTGCTATCAACCCTCGCCCATTCCTCGGCTATCACCCCCCTAACACCCTACCTCTACCATCACACTGTCGATGCCCTTCTCTCAGTGGACCTCCATGCCGAAGCAGTCAACCTGCTCAAATCCTACTGGGGCGGGATGGTCAAGGCCGGCGCGGACACGTTCTGGGAGTGCTTTGATGAGAAGGACGCGCGAGCGAGTCCGTATGGGGATGTGAGGAATAACAGCTTTTGTCATGCGTGGAGTTGTACGCCGAGTTATCTGCTTAGGGCTAAGCTCGTTGAGTTTTTAGGGGCGACGGATGTGGGGGAGGTGAAAATGGGGATCTTGGATGAAAGGTATATAAGGGAGACGTGTGGTGGGACCAAGGACGTCTAAGTTGAGGTATAGGAGTTAATTTCTGCGCCATAAATAGGTTTCTATATTGTGATTAGAACATGCCTTTGTACTTCCTAACAGCTCTGGATAAGGTGTTAATATAGCTGCTCTAGCTCAACTTAAAGTCTGGCTCGTTAATATTAATCAATTAAAAGCCACTCGGAGTGTATCTAGTTGGATATAGACCACTACACTTACGGGAAGTGTGTAGCCAGGCGTTATTGCTGTAAATGCTCCAAAGATTTGTGCCTTCTGATCCGTTACGCTATTGGTGGTTGGAGATGACGTTCCTTGTCTACCAATCTGATACAAATCCGAATGCGCCAATGATTATATGTTGTGATGTCGACGACAGCTTCTTGAAACCGGTTCTAGCGGATCTTCAGCATGCTCGATCCACTGGTGACAGTACAGATTGGCGTCTGGTGCAAGCACTACTACTGCAACAAATGACCATAAATATGGACGAGGGTGTTTGGAACGTCACCAAGGACGTCCGCACCATCGAAAAGGTGCGTGACTACGATGGGGCCGTTCACGGATAGATTCTTTACTTACACCGAAAGGGTCAAATTACTGAGATTGCTCAACGAAACCTAACTCGGGACTTCAGAGGTCTAAACGATTCCCTAAGGCATGCAATTCATATAATTGAAGCTCTTCAAGCTGCCATCCAAACTCTCAAACCATGGGTGGGAGAATATGAAGCAGACCAACGTCAGAGATACAACCATCACCCGGGCGAGATGACATTATCTCAGCCGCAACACCAAATGGCCTCACCTTCATCCAACCAAATCCCCCTGCCCAAGGAAACCCATCTGGATTCGCTGAAAGATTCTCTTCAAATCCTCGAGAATCTATCACTTCGTGCCGCCTCCACCGAATCACGTCTTCGCAATGAAATCAATTTGAAGTATAACATCATAACTCAGACTGATGCACGAGCGATGAAAGCTATCAGTGTCGTGACCCTCGTATTCTTGCCTGCAACATTTGTAAGCACGATCTTTAGCATGAGCTTCTTTAACCAGCCTTCTTTGGACCAGCCTTGGGGCGTCAGTGGCAACTTCTGGTTGTATTGGGCCATCGCAATGCCACTGACGCTGGTTGCAGTGTTACTCTGGGTAGAAGGTGTCCGGGTTTGGAATTGGGCGGCGGAGCAGGTCGAGACGTGGCAACAAGAAAGAAGAAGGAAAAAGTTTCTCCGTGCTGGCCAGGTGTCCGGGTTGGAGATGGGTCATTTGTAGCACAATCTACGATGGAGGGAGGCAGAAGAGCTGTTTGTGCAGGTGATGGAGACGAGTCAGAGGGTGCTGGGACCCGATCCCTCCACGCTGACCAGCATGGCCAACCTGGCATTGACATACTGAGATCAAGGACTCGCGGTCGAGAGGTCGAGAGGCGTGCGCAGATCTTCCTGCAGGTTGTCTCACAGTTCGGCGTTTAGAAGGCCACCTGTCATTGGCGCAGACCATTCAGATTGAAAATTGCTTCTTAGGTGTGCTCGGCGATTGTCTCTTTGCCAAGTTCATGGGCGACAGTCCACGCAATGACTGAAAGTAAGGTAATGATGAACGGGATGACTGCAGAGAGCAGGATCTAAGAGCTGTTAGAACAAAAATACGTCACTAGTGCAGGAGCACTTGTATCGAAGAAACATTATACACCTCTCCCACTGATGTCCGAATTTGAAGTTAGACCACATGAAGGATTGTTGAAATCGATTGGCCAGGAAGTGTTCTACCACTCGAAAAGGGTCATAGTTTCTTAGGAAGACCTAATTGATACCCTAAGTGCGATTGAGAATGTTGAGTTGCAGTTATGGTGCAGGCAGACTCCTCCCAATAGCCATATTGCTCCGAGAAATTGGGCTCTAGGTCCTTTCAGCGGGTTTGATGGCGTTCCAACACAGGATAGGCAAGTCCCGGTTGAGTTCTCCAAAGCAGAGTGGCGTAAACTCATTATCTTGACGGAAAGGGTCGTAAATTTTGGCCGCTACACACTTTGACAGGGAATTAGTCACAGGTGATACGCAAGGCGCCATTCCAGATCGAAGTGGTGTGCCCCGAGTCGCTCCCTCGAAATGAGTGGAACTTTCCAGAAAGTTGACGTTGCTCTATATAGGAAAGTTATTCCCCAGACCCCCTCTCTAGTAAAGAGATTAGAAAATAGAAAGGATCAGTTAGGAGTAAATTATGTCTTAGCCTTCTACACAGTGTTCGCAAAATACGATATTTGGTAAAGCGCTATAATCAGCTGTAAGCGGGATTTGCCTACGGACACGCCAATTCAACGGATACCCCAATCCACAACCTTACATCTCCTTTATCATAAGGATCTCCACCTCGCGCAATCGGTTCGTTCATAGCTTGTGGACTCGCTGGGTGTAAGCGGCGTTGGATCTCCCAGGCCTTGTTGCTTTGTAGCGCTAAATGTTGAACCTCTAGATGTTCCTAGAAGATAGGAATCAGGTGGTAAACTCTTCTCCATATTCTATATATTCAGTAATCCTGCTTGCAGAAAAGGAGAATATAAATTCCTTAGCCTTCTCAGGCCCTTCTTTTGAAAATATATCAGAGTATATAAGAGAGTGTGATACTATATTATGCACTACTTAAATAAAACGTGAGATAAAGGAAACCCTTCCGGATACATGACCAAGGGCGAGAATACCATCTTTTATTGCCAAGCGAGAGGGACGATACTCTGGAGGAAGCCACAACATCTTTTCGCCCTGAAGACATATCCACTGATATTCGAGTATGGATACCCCAACAGTACTTCCTGACCAGATCCAACCGGAATGACCTTCGAGGGTCTGGCGCAGCTCGCCCGTGGTGGGGTCCCAGAGCTTGATGGTCTTGTCACCAGAGCCGGACGCCAGGAGCTGGCCGTTTGGTGAGAAGGCGACCGACCAGACCAGACCGGAATGACCCTCGAGGGTCTGGCGCAGCTCGCCCGTGGTGGGGTCCCAGAGCTTGATGGTCCCGTCATCAGAGCCGGACGCCAGGAGCTGGCCGTTTGGTGAGAAGGCGACCGACTGGACCCAACTGGAATGACCCTCGAGGGTCTGTACTTCTGCACTCCAAGACTCCTCAACTTGTGGTAATTGACGTAGCCAAGTAGGCCCCTCTTTGCTAAATATTCTTCTTGTTGTTGAGTCTTTTGGGGCAAATATAAGTCCCGTACAGTACAGTTGAAGCGGTGCAGTATCAGCTATCTGTCGATTTTTCAGGATAAATCGCCCGGCATCGTGAAGAAACTCTGATATTCCAGGATATTGCTCATCCTATATTCTTCAGTACTCTTGAGTGTATCGAGATTCCCTAACTTACTGGTATGACGGACTGTAATCTCTTGATTACTCCCACAACTTCAGATACAATTCCCAAAACGCTCATGGCTTCCACCCAGTGAAGAAAATGCACTTCAAAAAATGAAAAAGCCTTGACCAACTCAGTGACTGGGTCCTGACTCTGTATTAGGTGCTGAGCCCAGTAACGGCAGGCGTATCGCAATTCCGGCGGCAGGTGATGATTAATCGAATTTTTATCAATCTCGCTGCGCTGTGTCCCATCACTTGATAAATTGCAGATATTCTTCCTTAAACTGCAGTACATGATCCCAAGGCATTCGTCGGTGAGATATTGTTGTACTGCTTTTTCATCTATCCAGAACTTCTCACTGTCGTTTGTCTCTTTCGTCTTGGTATCCAGAAGGAAATCCCGGAATGATAGATGTAAAAGCCTGACTGGGTCATATAAATTGTCGGGTATGTCGAGAACTGAGTGGAGGCGGTCCAATCGCTTGGTAATGTTGGTTGTTTCTTCTCTGAGAAGTTGAGACAGTGCGTCCACTGAAAGCGGCGTAGCAAGAACAATAATCACACCGACTATCTTCTTAAATTCTTTAACCAGCTGCTGAGATTCCCACTTGTCTTGGCCCAGAAGAAGTTGGTTTAAGACTGGCAAATATGTGCTGTCCATCTTTGATACGTAAGCAGATTGGTCTGCCAGAATTACTTGTAGACGACTTTGCGGGTTCCAGTTTGGATCACCAATGAATCGACACAAGGTAGTAGCAGAAATGAATAAAGGCACTGTTCTTGCAACTAGAGTCTGAATGACCTCCTCACCAGGCCAACTTGAGGAGAGGCGATGGTCTTCGCGAATTTGCGAGAAATTGTGCTTCAGAAACAGGTCGATATCATGTGCTATTTCTGAATTGGGAATGTCATAAAGGTCCAAATCCTGATAGTTGCCTGTGATATCCTTAAACCCCAGCCGGATCGGCAATTCAGGTCGACTTGTCAGGAAGAACCGTAGTTTCACACGCTTCGATATCTGCACCCGCGGTAAGAGTTGGAGAACAGCTCTGATATCATCTTTGGTTCTTTCCGATTCACACTCATCCAACGCGTCAATCACGATCACCTTGGTTTCAGTCTGATCCAGGCCCACATTAAGGAGCGGCTGAAGAAGCAGTTTATCAAATTGCTCCCCAAGGGCCTTTTCTGAAATATATGGATCGTCTTCAATTGCTTTTTGGGTGCTGTGTATCAATTGAGGAATGCGGCTCACCAATTGTTGTACAAGGGTTGGGAATAGCCTTTTTGCATTCCCTCGATCCTCTTCACCCCTCTTGAAGAAGAAGCTCGCTCCGAGTGATTTTTTCCCTTTGAGATGGCTTGCGATGGTTCGAGAAATTGTTGACTTCCCAGTCCCGGCCTTGCCCTTCAACCAGAATATGCATTTTCCGTGGGGTGACTCTGCCCACTTTTCAATCTGACGAAGAAGCTCACTCCTAGTTCCGGGAAGACATTCAGCATGCTTATTCTCATAGGAATCAAATTCTGCCCCTTCTGCGATTTTTAATCGATGTAGATCAATTTTCTGGTTGATGTGATCAGCACTTTGGCTCAAGCCTTCCAGCTTCCTAACGATTGTTGCTGTGAAAAACGAATTAGTTCAATTTACAGCTACATAACTAGCAACGATAAAGCTCACGCAAATCTCACTTACTACAAATATCTATCACCAACTTCTCTTGCGACACCTGGCCACGAGGCACATATCCTAGTAACTCTTTTGTATAGGATGCAGCCGCCAACGCAGCGTATCCCTGCCACTGCTTGTTCTTATGCGAATCAGCGTAGTCGCAGATGCCCCGGATAACAATGCAAGGAAAGTCCAACATCAAGCCAGCGGCCTCCATTTCAAAGCATAATGCGCCCGTCTCTTTCTGAAGCTGCTCCCTTGTTCCGGCATGCTTTATAACAGCATTCCCTGACGCAATAATGCCATAGTGTGGTTGTGGCTCATTGTCCTCACGTTGATCCCTTTCCACCTCCCATTCTGCCAAACAACCATCACAGGTAGCTGCACTGGAAGGATGCTCATACTGTATCTGGAAGAGTCGATCATATCGTGGACCCGGTCGACAGAAGTTTCGTCGTGTCCGTGTGTTTTTGTGGACTACCTTGTCGATATAAGAAGGATAAAGAGGGTCGCTGGTATATTCAGCAGCTCTCATCTTGTTAACTGCAGCCAACAGTAATCTGGGTGGACTGTTTAATGATCCGGTGCGGGTAAGCTTCCCATCTTCGCTGATTTTCCCCATGTCATGCTGGAGCACACCGCCGCACGTGCCTGTAGGATAACTGATCACGATGTCACCGAGTCGGATATCATTAGCAGCGGATGGAATTCCTCCTCCGATACCGACCATCAACCCAACCCGTAGCGACTTGGAAAACGTACGCATCATGTTATTGGCGACTGTTGTGGCCGAAGTCGTTCCATATTGCCCACCTAGACATGCGATTACAACACAGTGTTTGTCTATTCGACCCAGAGTGTATATATTTGTGTCTGCATTATCCTGCTCCTCAAGAGTCCCAAAACTCTCATCAAGCATCTCCTGAGCAGCGGCCGCCTCAATAGGCAGGGCACATATCCAGCCGATCTGGTACTCTTCGAGTGCGGGGGAGGGCATCGTGATCATATTCTGGTCGTCGAACACTATCCTACACACTGCGTTCAATGTTCTGTTATCCAGTCATGTGTATGATTGCGCCGAAAAGGGAAATAACATCGATTAGGAGTGATGATACCTAAATGAGAAAGAATGTCAACTACGGGCAGCAGGGACAGAGTACTTGATGAGTTGGCGTTGTCATAATCAGCCTCGTGAGGCTATCACAGTGTCAGTCAAATGGTGCGGGGCAACTGCAAGGCAATGCCTGCGGGCTGCCCCTGCGCGCTATTTGCAGCGGCACAGCGATGGATGGAGGAGATACCTGTCCCACAATGCGAAAGTGAGTGGGCGCCTCTGCATCGTGCCGGTCGCCACCGGTCTGCCGACAAGCCAGGAAGAAGGTCGTCCATGAACCTGGTGTCAAACCGAGGCTCTCTGCTGTCAAGGGGTCTCCACGGCCACCAATGATGACCAGATCCGCCGAGTCGCCTAAGCCGGGGATATAGTCCTTTTTCAGCTTCACATACCGTGCCACGCTGCCATCGACGCCGATGTAGGGATCCGGACAGGCCTTCAACACCAAGCCTTCCCACTTCTGCGTCACGGCAAACGCCATTTGACAGGCTAGCCGAGTTATGCTGTCCGAGGAAGCAAAGTCCATCACGATATGCTCCCCAATCTCTGCACGCCCAGCAGTGGGCCATACGAGATCTTGGAGATGTTGCCGTCGCCGTGTGTAGGTCTCGTCGATGCACTTGCGGTCGTCCCACAGCAGAACGTCATGGAAGACGATCATGAGGTGCTCGTCAGGATCCGGTGCTGAATCCTCAGCACATCCCAGCCGACGACCTGCGCGAGTGACATACCGTCGAACCTTGTAAAATGGCATGATGTCTTGGACGCTGTCGTTCCACACCACGAGCTCCCCGACTAGAATGCAGTGCTGTCGCACTTTGCATCGTGACCTGCCCACTCCCAAACTTTGTCGTATAATGGGTAGGATGGAGTGCCGATCGCCGGTGGAATCACGACCACTTTTGGAGAAAAGCTTGATCTGCGATTGTGATTGTGGGTGGTCACTGTCGATCCAGACGTGCACTTGACAGTACTCGCCGTCGTATTTGCGCTCGACACTCACCTCCCGGCCGTCCATCAGTCGGTGGCCATGCGCAATGTTGCGTGCTTTGTCAAAGCGGGGCAAGCCCACCAGTGTACCAGCTTGAGGTTGAATCGAGGGGCCCAAATCCTGAATGCCCAGCTCCTTTCCTCGTCGACACTCTGCGCGACGGATGAATGCGAGAGCACCAGACAATGAGTTGAGCACCGGGAGCATGCGAGAGAGAACAGGATGGACCAGCTGCAAGATTGATGTCTCCGGAATGACGGCCGGTCTCAAGTCCTTGAGCAGCAGACGAACTGCCCATTTGATTTCCTGTGCCGACATGCATCTCAACGTTTCGGCTAGCAGATCTGATGGAGTTGATACATGAACCCTTCGATGTCGTTTCCGAAGGTCAGGAGACGAGAAGTCACAGGCGGCGGCAACACGATCCAAGGTGTCGTCCACATCTTCCACGGTGAGTGACACTTCAGGTGGGTGCAAGTCGCCCGAATCGGCCACCACTTTCATGATGGCTGAGGCGCAATCCATGTTTCCTTGCTCTTGTAGCCTTTGTAGCTCTTGTTGGCGACTCGTGCCGATTCCCCAAGCTTTGACCACGATGGCCGTGATCTGCTTTTCTCCCAGTCCGTACACACGATCGTATCGTCTGCCAGGGAGCAGGCACGACAAGAGAGTCAAGGCGTGCTCACGCCGGTCGAAAGGGGTGACGTGCTGATCGAACCACTGTTCGACAACAGCCTCTGCTTTATCGGCTGTACCTAGCAATGACAGCTGCTCCCAGAGCAGACAGAGTGTCGAGAAACGGAAAGACATGATGGTGACAGCAACAACGTATCCAGGAGGGAACTACCAACGCGGGCCGGATCTCAACTTATACAAGGAGACCACATCCCTGCTCAGGACACGTGGGCGGCCGCTCCAACGTAGAGACCATTCCGTTTCGCCGATGGCACCATATCTGGGCCTGAGCTTTTTGTCCTTGTGCCGCTCCCGCTTGGGTGACCTGCAAGAACAGGCAACCAGGAAGGACACCCAGCTGCCAATGCAAGGCAGACTTTTCAGATCAGCCTTGGTCCCATTGGCATGGATTCGCGAGGTATTGTTGTTCAAGCCTTACTTTGATTTCGTCGATCACGACCGTGTGTTGACCACGATTGTATCGTTATCTGCTGCGAGTTGCATTTTAGAAGCGATGCTTCTTGGTTTCTCACCTATAGACTTTGCGGATCGATAGTCCATCCTGTCATCGTCTGTGCGATATTGGAATGAATGCCGGAGACCAATGCTCCTTCATGGCCTTTCAGGTTTGAGAACTTCATGTGGACGCGAAGAGGCCGATCCGCCTGCTTTGTGCTCGAGTTCGCCTTTGGCGAGATTTTGCAAAGCCGACGTAGAATCCTTGTTGCGGGTTCGCCGTCTGCCTACCGGAATTTTCGCATGGCGTCACCCGATCAAGCGTTCATCAATGTTTGCCATCCGTGCTACATATCTCTTCGTCAGTCGATGAGACGGATCGTGGATATCATCCACCACTGTGGAGAGCGTCGGTACCGCCCTATGTTCTTGCTCCGAGGTCGTCGTTCCGCGATCACGCTGCTCAGCTCCAAGCTGACCTCGGAGCTCGTACATTTGCTTCTGGAGTTCACCACCCTTGTGCTGTGTCGCTGAGAGCTCCTGCGCGAGTCGCTTATTCTCCTCTATCAGCAGGTTCGCTTTCTTCCGCCATAGCTGTTGGTCTGAGGACAGTTTCGCGAGCTGCACTTGAGACACGTCACATTTCGGCCTCAAATTAATCGATCTGTATCTGATGCAAAGCAATGGTCGACTTAAGCTCGCTATCGTTATGTTCCACCTCTGACAAGGTTGACCGTAGGCTCTCGTTCGGCTGCCGTAAAGCTCGGACTTCGCTGGTGAGGGATGTATTTCGACCATCAAGAACTTCCATCCGTTCTAACAAAGTCGTGCAGAATTGGCCGACATCCCAGAGAGTCTTGTGCGCAGACTGCCGCATGCGATTACTTGCCCCAAATGGATCACATGCGAAGATGGTCGGTGTTGCTTCGGATCGTTTACTTCTCTGCGATAATCAATAAGGTTATACATGGTATATTGAGTTACTTCAGTGCAAGAGTTGCTACCCAGTACAAGGCTTGCGTTCTTGGTAAAAATTCTTTCACAGCGCGTGTCCAACCAATAACATGGTCCTTACGTGTCGCGAAAGGTGGAAGTGAGGAACACTCATTCCAGACGTTTTGATGAAGTCTTACTGTCCCAAGCCAACATATTTGCAATGACATCCGCGAGCTCCAACTTTGCACGAACCTTGCGCATGATAACTTGGTACATCTCGACGCTGATTCTCTTCCAGTCGCAGGTATGTGTGTCAAACAACAAGAATCCATACAGGCCAAGGCCAAGCATCCAAATGTCGACGAGAGTCGTGTATCATCATGTTTTAAGCATTGCGAGACGAAGATAAGGTTGCTGGAGAAGGGGGGTGATTCTGGTGTAGATCCACTATTTGCGGCACATCAACAGATACAGTAGCGCGCATCGAAGATGATGACAGGAAAAGTATAGTTGCAAGTCTAAAATTGTGGCTTGCATGCGTGTAATGGGCCCGAAAGGGGTGCGATTTTGAGTGGGAGATCCACTGCCTGCGGCACATCACCAGTCTGAGGTTTCATGTGGGACATAGGGGGGTTGTTTTTGAACAGTCTGAACGTTGAGCTGTCGGGCACAATCTTGCTCCGCAGCAAGTTAGTCTCTTGCTGACATCGATGCAGTACGCGGCAGATGACTCACCAGCGCTCGCAACAACACTCGCAGAGTACGCTGTCCGCTTTCTCAACGAGGTCTAGTTTCACGGGTATGGTTTTATGAGCATCACCTGAGTCGCGCTGAGAGTATGTACAATGAATTTACGCTGCCTGCCGAGCTTGGCAGTCACGAGGCTGTGAAAAGCCAAAGTTTCCAGCCTTTCGGCTGAAACCCTTGGTTGACTCTTTCCATGTCTGGAGCAGGTACTCTTGGAACAACATCGTCCATAAACTAGTCTATCTGCCTATGCTGCTGCGACGAACGATGCTGAAAACAAAATTAATATCATAACGCCACCTTTAAGCTACAAGGGCTCCCATCTATCGACTCTCCCTCCCACACCATAGAAACGCACCACATGGAATGACACCAAGCATGTTCATAATGACGGCACGCAGGGCGGTACAATATTATCACCTTCTTTACCTCCTCGCACCAAGATCCTCTTATCGTTACCGCCTAGTGCTCTTACGCTTTTTTGGTGGACACAACCGCCAGGTCGTCTTCTTTTCCTTTGGCGGAGCAACATGCAGCGTAATTCTGGGCTGAGGCCGCTGAACTCGTAGAGTAATCCGTGTTTTTGGGCGTTCTTCCACGAGGGCAGCTGGACCATAATCTGTATTTGAATCTTGGTGTGACAGATCAGTTTTGCTGAAGCCGCTGTTTGTGGCTGCTGTTAATCCGTCAGTATCGCCGCCGGCCCGAACTTGAGTAGCTGTGGGCGGGGTAGGTACATCATCCGGTGATGGAGACCGAATGAATCGCGAGAAGATATCATCGTCGACGACGGTGCTTTCGTCAGACCAAACCGGGACCGGAGACCGTGAGCCAAACCCGAGATCAATTTCCGACCTGTGGTCCTCTTTTACCCGGAGAGGCGGTGTCCCTTCTGGCGCGTATGTGGAACAATCAGACCCTGTAAGGTCAATTGAGGGTAAAGGAGCCAATGTGTCGGGATCTAGGTTCGACAGCAGTAGAGGTGCAACCGTCGATGAACACCGTCTGGCCTTCTTCGGAGGATAGGTAGGCGAGTATTGTTCGGAAGACGGCCAAGAGAGTTCAGGGTTGTCCTCGGGAGCTTTCCTCTTGGTGAGACGCACTCGCTCTTCTTCCGGAGACGACTGAGCGGTACCCAGATTTTTCACGTCTTTGGGCACTGTCCTGCTTAGGCCGTGCTCATCGATGAAATGGAAACGCAGATCCCGGCCGTCACTGAGGGATACATCACACAGGGGATGAGGGCATGTTATCGGCCAACTGCATTTCTGAAGGTGTTTATCAACGTGTTGCCAAAGCGCATGGTCGCGACACCACGACCCAAGGCGTTTGCTTGCCGAGACGGACGTTTCTCCCAGACAAAAAGGACAAAACGCTGGTCGTACAAGTGTATAGCAGTGAGTGATCGTTCCACATCGCTTTGAGCTCAAATCGTCAACATGCGTTTGACAATGCTCTTCCCACTTCTTGGAGCTTACAACCCAGTCGAAACACTGGTAGCAATAGTGGACGTCAGTCTGTATGCTTTCGTGTTTACCGGCAATCTGCCAGCGGGTGCAGCCTTGTATGTGTTGATTTCGCTTGTTTTTCGCCAGACTGGAAATGTCAGCAGATGCAAGTGGACAAGGAGATAGAAGTAGACCTTACCGTTCGAGTTCGATTTGACAGCATTTGACTGGGCAGCGCCCGTTGACAGGTTGGTGGCTAGGAAGGTAGAGGACAGAGAAGTCTCTGGTGCAGAGAGTGTACAGGTCTTCCGTGGCGAGCCACCGGTCTACCGACGTCATGATAGCGTCAGATGCCAATCGCTGCGCAAGACGGCGACGTTCAGGGAGCAGCAAATAGAGGCTCTCGACTAGGTCGGCTCGGTGAGGGTCATCACGTTGCTCCCTCCCCCGAGTAAGTACCTGCCAATCCCTACGTTCTCTTATCCACCTCTCCTGATATTTGTAGAGGGCGACACGCTGTAGAGTATTCCAATAACTCGCCAACAGCTGTCGCGAGTGCTTTAGTGCAGTTTGGCACTCACGCGGACACTGTCGCACCTCTTGTTCGAGCTCCTGGAGTCTTGGATTCTGCTTCAGTTCTTCCTCGAGACGGGCCGGTAGCTCACAAGGTAGGCCCGGTTCCCGAAACCGCTCTAAGCCCTGGAAGTAGTCGATATGCTTGCTGTTAGTTGCTTCGCCGAGGAACGCACCTTGGCCATCGACTGATGAAGTATTAGCCACGTAGGCTTGGCCGAAGATGCGCGGGTCAGCCTGAGTCAGATGCTGCGATCGTTCGACCTCGGTGTAAAGCTTGTCTACCTTCTTTCCTATTCCACGCCGGATACTATGGACGGAAGCTGCACATAAGTACCCGGCATTACGGAGTGTACTCTGAAAGATCTGACTGAATGCACTTCTAGGCATAGGGTCGTCTGTAACGCCTCCCGCTTTCGTACATTTACGAAGGATCGGCTTTTCGAGAGCCTCGTCCTTCCATCGTAAGACAAGCTCATCTTGACCCGCGGGGATCTGCTGCTCTAGAAGGTCGGCTAATGTGTCGAAGCCAAAGAGCGCCTTGTCAGCAAAGGCCATGCTGAGAAGAAACGGTACATCATCGAAGATGAGTTTGTCGTGTTCCTGTAATACCGTACCGAAAACGATATTCTCCGGGTCACGATTGCCCTTTACCCACCGCTGATCGATCTTGTAGATAAATTTCCAAGCTGCGCCCGCCGTTCGCTGCAATGCTAGCTCAATATCCCCGTAACGAAGACCGCCAGTGAAGAAAGCACCTAAGCGCGCTCCTGTCCAACAGAAAACGCGAATAATGAAAGTGAATTGAATCCGGTACCGTTCTGGCGTAAATATTAGGTCGTCCTTAGTCCACGCAGTCATCACAATTCGCGTTAGATCTGTTACGGTAAAGTTGTGCTTCGGTCTGCTTTTGTTCACCACTAAACCTTCGGCGGTGAGGACTTTTCGTATCCACTGTCGATAGTTAGCGTAGCCTTTAGATGAGAGTAGACGGGAAGAGACTTACGCTGTAGATCTCACTGGGCACCTCTTTAGGTACCACGGTTTTCGTGATTCGAGTAAAGCCGGCAAAGAAGAATTCAGCAATGGTGCACATCGAGTCTGTAGTAGGTACTTCGTCCAATCTCGGACGACTAGTTGCGATGTAGAAGCGAAAGAAGTCTTTGATTGTGGCCAGTTCAGGCAGTGCAATTCCTTTATGCAGGCATTGTGCATGCGCGTCAGCTTCTGTCGGGAGAGGCAGGTGGCGTTTTGCATGGTTAAGCTCCATTTCGCCTAAGTGCCAGAGCACATAGCGGTTGAGGGTGCAATCATGGTTTTGTATAGTCTTGTCGTTGTGTTTCCTGTCGTCCTTCACCTGATCTTGTTCCCTGTGGGCGCCTCTCTTGTACTTGTTCGCTTCTGCCCGGGCTAGCAGTTGTGCTGCGGCGGTCTGAGGAAGCATGCTTGATCGAGGCCTGGAGGAGGTCGGTAGATGGAAGAACTGGACACGGGTAGGCAGGAAGGATAGGACAGGACGGTGAGATGACAGTAGGACAGGTAGAGCAGCAGATCGGACAGCAAGTCCAACATCCTAAGCGCAGTCATAGTCCTGGCGGTTCCACGACCCGCTGAGCGCTGTGGTCGTGAAGGCGTGTCCTTGTGGCTGCTGGTACATGTCCTCCTCTATGCGTCTGCTACCAGTCGCCCACGTTCGCCATGAGGTGATTGGACGATGTGGCGGCATCGTAGAAACCGACAAAGACATGGTGCGGCGGGAACGTACCAATGAGTACCAACTGGGTGGATCGTAGTGAGTAGAGATCAGTAGCGGGGTGAGGAGCGGATGAGCAGTGGGTGAGGAGCGGATGAGGGAAAGTGAGGGAAGGGTGAGGAGGCCGTAAAAGCGGCGGGACAAGGCTGAGGTGGTGCGTGAGTGCGATGCAGTTTTTACTTGTCTTGACCTGCCAAGATATACCACCATTTATCCGTTGAGACGTTGTGCCGAGCGCCGTGAATGGGGTTGACTGTCTGGAGATTCGGCAATTGATTGATTCGGCGAATAGGCTGGCCTGGAGACTTTTGAAATTGGCCTACAGGAGGTAGTCTTGTTTGCTTAATCAGTTTGCCCGATGCTTTGAGCATCCAGTGGCGTTACCTATCCTTACTTTGAAGCAATCAAAGTTTGTTGCCATCCATAACCACAGTTTGACTCTAGGGTAGATATAACAGCCTCGATTTGGTGTGGTGCAGAACCACGATTTAGCATGGTCGGCATCTCCCAAAGAACTCCGAACTTGGCAAGATCGATGAGCGTTTGAAGTCACAAGTGCTGTAGTCTGGGCTTAGGTTAGCCTTTCGGCTTGTACAACTTTGCAATCTCAATATTTGTGGCAGAAATGTGTTGAAGATTTCATCTACAATCCAGACGGACAGTGTTTCGTTAAGACGATGGAACGAGTTGATGTGCCGGAGATAAGACTATGAACAGAGAATACAAAACCCACTGCCGCCATAGCCGCATATCAAGATCAATATTAAGCTGAGTCCATGCAGGACAGGAAACATCGCCAATGGGAGACTTCCAGCATCCATTTGTTGATACATTTCTAGGAGGAATCGAGAAGCTAGAAAGCAGAGTGCTTGTCTGTCCATTGAGAGATCTTAATCAGTTATGAGTTCAAACAGAGTCGAATTGACATTAAAAAGCATTTTCGCATTCATTCCATCAACATGCCTCACGCTCTGCCTGAGAACTTTTGAATGCTCCTACTATTCTCGTGAGATTAATGAATAGACATCACTTGATTCGCAACCGGGAAATACATGATTTGAACCACATACTAAGTCGCCGAGCTAGTTTCAGCAACTGGTAGCAATGATTCCTACCAACGAGACCTTCCTACAAGACGCCGCAAGCGGCCTGCAAGTAACTCAACCCCTAAGAGTATGGTATGGTAATGTCCTTGCTCTTTATCAAGTATGAAAGTTCATGATCGTTGTGTAGCTCCCCCTCCACAGCTCCTAGCCTTGAATAGCACAGGAGCCATATGTGATTTGGGAAAAAGGAAGAAGCGTTCGTCTGCGAAGCCGGGAACGGAAGGAAACCCATAGTGAACGTTTGATAACCCTCAGCAAGCCACCGTAGTGGAGCTCCGGTAGATATTAACATAGGTATGTTAACACCTCTACTGATGATGAAGAGAAGAAAAGAGGAAGCTACGAATGATGGTGAGAATTTTATCATATTTTGTCCGCAGACAAATTTCTTGGCAGCCTTGTGTTCAGTCATGTGATGTATTTGAGCCTTGCCGGATTTTCTGCTTGCTGGTGATCAACCTTGCTTCTCCTCTCATACTTATTTTGGACAAATTGGTTGTGATCAGCTGACTGTTGAGGCGACGATGGTCAGTTACTACCAACTGGTCAGTTACAACAGTGCTTGCTAAATGAAACATTCTTGTGGGGCATAGGCAATGATGCCCCCTCCACAGCATCTGCCCAAAAGCAAGATAATTTTTCGAGATGGACACTCCGAGAGCGCATTGAACGTGACTGGGAGTAACGATTCAGCAAACCGGAAAGACATGGTCCACTCAGTTCACATGCTCGATGGACAACCCTGCGGGGTCGCTAAAGTAGATCGATCACCTGAGACAGTCAATAATTGACAGAGAGGACACGACCGAGTAGAATTGCTTCCCATGGCTTTTACTTCCTATCGTGCAAATAATGATCGACACTTAATCGAACTCTAAAGCTAGATCCTGATGCCTAAACAACTTAAGCTCACCGAATTTGGACGCTTCAGTTGCATACGTGCATCCCAAGACGTGAAATACTGTGATAAATGCATTGTGAAGCGTTTAACTGGATGTCCTCGAAGTATCTGGAACGTGACACGGGTCTAAATTCAAGAGTGTGATCTTCGTTTAAGTTGTGACAATGACTCCTCCGAGCATATTTGTAGTCATTTCTCGAAAGGTTTCGAGCTCTGTACCTGACTCTTCCTTCATGAGCTTGTGAGCGGAGTCAAAAGCACCGGAGAGTAATATGGCCGGGCTTTAATCAGTTCCAGCCGGGGTGATGGTTTCCCTACGGATCGAACAAATATACCTATCTTGTTCAAACGACTTTAAGTCATTCGTGGTAAGAGTACTGCCTGCGTGCCTCTTGTGGTAGTGTTGAAACTACTTGATGTACATCACTATGAAATCGTGTTCGTGACAGATAATACGTGAACGGTTAAGCTAGCTAGGACAGCTCTTTGACCCATGCTTCGTGGTAAGGCCTTTGTGTTCTGAGCATGCCAGTCCACCAACATGGATCAATGTTACATCTCGTGGACGCTCTGGCAGATCGTGAAGATATACGAGAATGCCAAGAAAATATGGCACGCTGCCCAATAATGCCTTTGATATTCAAACTAGACTTCCCGCTCCATCATCTTAAAGTTCCGAAATTCTTGAGCTTGACCACTGGGCAAGTGTGAATGCCGTATCTGACCTGGCTGAGCCGCCAAAGGAAGGCTCCGATTGATGCACCATCACACCCCAACAGATGTGCCTCACGACAGACCAAGTCCTTCAAAAGCATTTGAGACTGAACGTTCTGGTGCCGCGCCATCGTGAGTCGCATTTGCATGCTTCAGGTTGGGATACTCCCACACGTGATAGGCAGCACATGGCTTAAGTTCTCCTTTCTGGCATGAGGATCAAACAGGTTCGATGGACGCTTTCCAGGCTGAAAAGCAATGTAAATCCTGCTCTGGACAGGATCACTGGACTGCCTCATCGTCAACGAGAATGGTGGAAGTGATGTGATAACACAACTTGCCAGCGGAACCCACCAAGCATCTGAGCACGACCAGCGTGCTGTTTTGCCTCAAATCCTCAAGTTCTCTGTCATCCATCGTGATTGGCTTATTTCATAAAGGTAAACTTGACCACATGCCGATGGCGAGCTGTGGATCATAAGTGCTATTCCGGAAAAGAACCAAGCCCCGAGGGAGGCTAGCCTAGCAATCTTGCTACCAGCGAACATAAGCGGCAAAGGGGAAGACTATCGTGCCGAACACGTATCATGCAATAGGCTTTGAAATCGGACAATACTACCATTGAGCCGCCAACTGTTTTCATGCAGAGGAGCATGTTTTCGGTTTGAAAAAAGACAGCATGTTTCCGACTGCGCCCATGCCAGAAGTGGGTAACTAATGAGTCGACCTCCAGATGCATTGTTCATTGAAACGGACTTTTGCTAGATCGGAGGCTATGGCATCTCATTTTGTGAATGCGGCATAATTCTCCATCCTCCGTGAGTACGCCTCATCAGCTTCTTCGCTAGTGGAAATGTCAATTAACCAAGACAATACTAGCAATTTCATCCACCACATAATGGAATGTGATGAGCTTCTACGAACCAGGGGTATTCGCGGACAAGAGAAAGCCTGACCATGACACTGCAGAAGCTTGCCGAACCAACACCGGCTGCATAGAAAAAGCAATAAATCTTTATCCGGGAAAGCAAAGTGGCACCGAACCTTGTCCAACCCCAGAGGTTGGTGCCCGGCTAGCCGACTTTAGACGAGCATTGCGCCAACCCGCATCCTTAGCCCCGCCATGAGAACAAGATGCTACAGGCCAATAACCTTGGGCATTGATGGAGCCGTGATCGCCGCAGGTGTAGTCGATCATTATCCCATGAATGCTTTCGAAAGTCTCATCTCTTGCATGTGGTTTGTCGCTTTATACAGAAATTCGTGTCCTGATTCGTTCCACCAACTGTCTCCTCTACGACCGATCGATCCCCGAAGGATTGCAGTAGACTGTATATGTGCGAGGGGAATGGCGCCGCTCGTTAACCGAAGGAGATACACTTCCAGGTAGTTGAGATCTGGGACGACATACACTATGGCGCAAACACAGGCCGCAACCTTGATTGTGGAAAGCCCCAACGTTGGTGCATCTACGATGGATACACCTGCCGTGTCTGCTCGCATCCTCAAGAAAAGAGAAACAGATCGGAGATGTCAACGCATGATCAGAGAACGCACAAAGTCACGCATCGCCTATCTTGAAGGCCTGGTCGAGCAGTTCCGCCAGCAAGACTCTAGCGGAAGGGTAGAAACATTGATGAAGCAGTTGTCAGACATGAAAGAAGATCGGGACAGCTTGGCGAAGAAAGTGAAGAGCATCGAAAGCATCATCTCAGACAGCAAATTGAAAGAAGAACCTGACACTCAGCCACTGGCCACTTCGAGTATTCCAGCGACATCAGAGGAGCCTGAGCCAACATCAGCGTTAACCATCGATACAAATCAAGCCTACACCTTCCGACAAACTACTCCCAATGACCTGCCTTCGACCGTGAGTCCTCGTGATATACCACCAGTATACCATATACACAACAAAGAATATGCTGCTTACATGGAGAGCTCCTCGCGCTCGTCATGGGCTGCGTCTACGATACATCCTGGACAGCATCAATCGTGTGACTGTTCTACCAACACGTCAGCGCTTGACCCAAGTCTACCGCTCAACAAGTGGCGGTATGCGAACGACACGCTAACAGAGTGGTTCAAATGGTCACCTGAAGCATTGGCCATGCAAGACTATATCCTCTACAATGATGATATCCCGGTGAGAGCGATTGTTGAGGGATGGGACGCTGTCGAGAAGAGAGGCCACATGCATCCGGCCTGGCGGCTACTCCGAGGTATTGACCAAACCATTTTCCACTCCTGTGGTCAGCGCGAGAGATTGGCTATCCTCCAGACCATGGGTCTTTTACTTCAAGCACATCTTAATCCGACTAAAGAGCAGCACTCCAAACTACCCTCGTTCTACCTCAAGCGACCATCACAAGATATGCTTCATTCGTATGCCACTGAATATTTCGCCTGGCCAGGCCTTCGAGAACGCTTCGTCTTTTCGGAGCATCGATACTGTTCTAACATCTTCTGGCGGCTATTCTGCAAGAGTCTTCGTGTCCAGTGGCCCTATGAATTCCGTGATTGCTTCGTACGAAACACCGAGACCGGCTTATACAGAATCTCTCCAACCTTCCATGAGCGAATCAGTGATATCAGACACTGGACCATGGGCATGGATATGTTCAAGCAGTATCCAGAATTGTATAACGATATTCCTGCTTACAACCACATCCCTTCATCCATCTCGCCTGTCTCGAGAATCTCCAAGCCATTCTTACGTGCGCCGCCATCGAGCAGCTCCACTAGCGAAAGTAGGGACAGTACAACCTCGCACGAGAAAAACGCCGGTAACTATAGTCAACCCTCCGATCTCATGCAGAGTAGACAACCAAGTCCCGTTCAGCGACAACTGCAGCAACCACCACCGCCTCAGAATGTGGTACCTCACTATTACCCAACATCGACCGGTACGACTGGCACGTACAACCTTGGCGTCATGGTAAGCTACGACTATGCACAACCAGTCATAATGGAGAGCATGCCTGAACTGCAACAACCTCCTACAGTAAATAACTGGGGCTACAACAGCAGCCTGGATATGTATCAGGTCCATCCAGCTTGAAAACTACAGTCCCAATTATGCCTCAATTTCATTCAACATGCTCGCCACAGGTACGAAGCTGCCATCCATAGAAATCACAGTTCTGTTTCTAAGTAAGTCATCCAGGGCCTGACCAGCCATCCCAGCAGAACACACAAGTCTATGCCAAGAAACCTGGCCGTTTGCAACATGGTGCTCTAAGAAAAGCCAGTCGTCCTCCTTACTGCGAGCTGGTGCCTGAGTCCAAGGAACTGGAGCTGGACTCAAAATATCGGAGCGTATTATCACATTATGACCTGACTGGAGCGACAGGTGGTCATACAAATTCCCTTTCACAGGGGTGGCATCAACATTCTTTAAGTCTATGTGCACTGAGATCAGATCTACTTCGTGCCGAACAGTTGTGCCGCCATCTTCGAAGCTGAGGTCGAACTAAAGTACAGCATCAGATAGATGTCACAGGAGCAAGGCCTGGCTCCAGAGAGAAGCTGGCTCGCATACATTTGTGTGTAGATGCGATCCTGCTACATGGCATCAAGTGCGGCCGTTCCAGAGCTCGTATGTCAATACAGAAAAAGAATGTTTACAGTAAACGGATATTGAAGTAGTACTCAGCAGCTCTATGGGGGAAACCTGCCTTCACCATGATACGAATTGCCAACAAAATCGTTCTTGCTGTTACTTGTGATGCAGCCACCTGGAAATTTTCGACACCAAAACCTGGAATCACAACACTATAAGATCTGGATATCGATATCGATCAAGTACAATCCTAAGCACAGGGAGGTCATGGAGTCCGCTTCATTGAACGAGACCGATGCAGGAGTAGGCACAACAAATCGCCCAACAATACTCACAGCGTGAAAATAGCAGTAAACACCAACACCAATTTTGGAACTCATTTAAAATAATACTACGTATGGAAGGACAAAAACTTACATGCTGTAGTCAGATACGAACAACACCTCATCCGACTCACATGGTCCCTTCCGTTTCCGCCGTTTCCTAACGATACCACGCTCGTCCATTTCCCATTCTTCTACAACCCGAATCAAGCATTTAATGCATCCTACCCAAATCATCATTATTAACATCGTATCTTCAACGTTTGGTGGCTCCTTTGTCACTTCTCCTCTACCAAAAACCTCAAGGCGGGCGAACAGTCAACTAGCAAAAACGGAAAAACATGGGATCAATCGCTATTTGTGCTGCGTCAATACTCACCCGCTCACGTAAATTACCATACTCTGTCTGATAGTCACTGCCAGTCGCCATGGGCATATGGCTGAAGAACTTCACACATGATCTGAAGGGAACATTTGTTTCCGTGCATCCCGAGTTTAATGATGGAGGGGAAGGACAGGAGGCAAAAAGGAGGACAAACAGAGTTTGTATATGGGGAAGGAAGGGGTTTAGGCGAGGGGTGATATGATCTTGATGTGGGTGGAGTAGACATGTTGGGGAGAGTTGAGGTGTAGCTGATGGTAAAGAGTGCGAGGTTGGATCATGGATTTGACAGTACCAATGGATTTCGGTTGAACAGATTGTGGACTAGTAGGAACTGAGTGTATCTCGATACTTTCGTCACTATCGTCGCTTGTGATTTGACGATAGGGTCAATAGGATTGTCAATATAAGGAATAAGAAAAGGTATTTGAGTGCTTGCAAACAGCCCACAGCACATCCCATCATCAGGTCCACATTATTTATGACATCTCCATATCCCCGTCCTCTCGTGTTCCGCCGCCATGCCCTCCTCCGTCCTGTCTGTCTGAAACACTCGGGTCATGAGTCAAACTCCCCATTCCCATCACCACGCCTTTATTGTCTTCCTGACTTAACAACTCCATAAACACCTCCTCATCATGCTCAAAATCGAAATCATCCACTAAGTCAACACTTGACTCGTGATCAATGTCCGTGTAATCATAGTATCCTTGTACTAATTCCTCAACCTCTTTGTCCTCAGTTGGCGACATGTCTTCAACCTCCGCGGTTTGCGCATCTAGGACATCCGAATCGTCAAGGTCAACATCCATATCGATGCGTTGGGCTTCTCTCTCAAAATACGTTTCTCGCTTTCGTTTCTCATGCATATAATCGATCTGCTCAAAGGTCTCAATACCACGCTGATCACGGGCATCGCGGCGGGTGCGGCGCTGACGGTCAAGGAAGAGCAAACCAGACCTGCGATTTGAGCGAGCATTTGTAAGAGCGGCGGAAAGTTGGGCTGTTGATGTTGACTGCTGGGCTCGTTGTTGAAATTGGAAAGGTGTTCTCTGACTTGTTGATGTCACAGGTTGTTCAAGTTGTGGTTGAAAGATATTAGATGTCAAGTTTGAATAGACTGTATCATGTGCATGCTGCTCTTCCTGCCCGTCATCTTGCATGCCGTTCGCATTCTCGTCTTCAAACCGAACCTGTTTAAGCTGCTGCGGCTGCTGTCTACTAGGCGATCTCATAACATTCGCATTCCTAGAGGTCCGTAAAGCACTTGGCGATCCTGGCGACAATGTGTTCGACCAGGCAAAAGGATTCGAGCGATGAGCTTGTGGTGTGTAGAATGAGGTTGATGATGTATGAAAGTGTTGTTGACTTGCTGGAGGTGGACTTGAATAGAAGAGGTATGAGGACATTGTTGCTTTTCGTATTGCCCTCGCCGTGGGCTAAGATGTAGAAACTGGAGGCGTTGAAAACAAACGATACTAGATGGCAAGGATAGAGCGAAAGTTTCTCGAGTTCAACGGAACCTCCCTGTGAAATAATGGCAGTCACAACGATCGAGCTGAACAGAAACACTGGTTTCCGTAAGTGATGACCTAGGACAGAAAGCAAAGTCTTGAGACGACACGCCACCGCAAAACACGCGACGTCAGGCGTGATGTTCGCGTTCAGGCTCCAAAACCTGGGGTTCCGATCTTGCCAAGACATCGAACATCTACATCAGGCACTAACACCTAAAGCTTGAGAGCTTCATCCAAATGCAGCCTAACTATGGATGTGAAAATGACTTGGGAATCCGGTTTCCGCTGATCCTGTTTGTGATAGACCTTTGAGTATTTTGAGCACTTCTGAGACCAACAGCCGCTACGAAAAACACCCACGGCATCTTTCAAGAGCACTTTGCGTTGACCTGAATTTCGGAGAGTGGTGATCAACTGGTGGACCAGTGTATCAGAAACAGGAACGAATCCTATGATGCTGAGCTTCATGTTGCTCATGCAAGGTACAATAGATCTCTTGATGCTGCCTGCTTGAGCCAAGGATGAATACACGATGGCGTGGAATTAGGCTGAAAACACCACCAGTGCCCCTGAGACCGAGGGTCATGGCATACAGTTACACCAGGCGGCACAGCAATCCGCAGTTCGAGCTGGCACATGCCATTTATACCACGAAAATCCCAGGAGCACGCCGCGAGCGCATTGGTTCTCAACAAAAGAGGTTACAGGCAGTGCGTGTCTCCACTAGGGGGATCAATAGAATATCTAGACCGCCAAGTTTTACATCTGCGCTCACGATCGGGTCGTGTCATCATTAGACACGGACGTTCCGGGTCAAGTTCTAAGTGTAAGAGCTTCAGTGACGATGATCTAGCCCCTAGAACTACCGAATCATCAAGGTAACATGCTCACACTTCCGACAAGCATCATCTTTGACCTAAAAATCTTGAAATCAGTCTTCTCCAACTAATTATCAATGTGATTCAGTACCGCCTGAGGGTTTGCAAGATGCGGTTGGACTTGCCTTCATGTGGATTAAATTGCCTAACACCGAACGCTGGCGCAAAGCCATGACAAACTGCTTGAAAGCCCTTCAGCATGACCACAATCTTGGTCGCAGCCTGAGAGATATGTACTTGAAGGACAGAGTAGCGACAGAAAGATGAAGCGAATCGAGTAGTCCTTTGGGGATAATTTCTTCGAAGCTGCTGTTCAGTGTTGACATTCTCTAACCTTTGAAGGTCTGTATGCGCGAGAGGGTATCATTGAGATGCCCGAGCATGGGACGTGCCAATGGATTTACGAAGCAGAGGAGTATCGACAGTGGAACAGTAAACACTTTGGATCAAAGGCAGTCACCTTACTCTGAACTATTTTTCTGCTTACCGCTGTGACTGGGCAATCCTGGCTCAGACAAATCAGTCTTGATGAAGAGCTTCCTAAAACACAGAGAGGAGGCGCTCGAAAACTTATCTAACATACTGCTAAGATTTTTCTTCAACGCTCGTGGATCCCACAGGTCAAGATCCCTCGAAGCTATGTATAGGATATTGATATCGAATCTCATAGAGGTGAGTCCGCTGGTATTGTGTGATGTACTAGCCCGATATTTGCGCAAAGGAACGTGCGGCACCATTTTTCAGTGGCACACTGCTGAACTAGCAGATGTCTTTCATGACACAACCGGAAACCTGGATTAGGGGAGTGACATTGAGATCTTGATTAATGCTCTGGGCGAGTGCGCAGAATTAGAAATGCGTGAAGTCGGTCGACGATTCACCAGTTCTGTGTGCATTCCAAGAAGGCACAATGCCGTCGGAGTCTGCTGGAGCAGCTGATTCTATCCTCACATCGGTCTATGTGTAGATAGTGGGATAGAGTTAGTGGTTGGCAAGCATAATGGCTATGACATACGACGATATATTGGTACTGGGATGCCTACGGAGCCGCAAGAGTCGTTGTTAAGGAGAGGCCAGACTCACTCGACAATGATGGTATACACGGCTTGGGTGTACGAAGACTTGTCAACAGAAACAAGCGTGCGTACGCAGGCTTTTGGAAAATTATATTCACCGGTCACGGCGGATCTGTTGCTAACCCATTTCAATTGACAGAAGCATGCATTTCATCAACTCAACCGCCCTATGAGAACAGCGAGCAATAGAGGGGCAACGATAACTCAACAGCGAGGGTTAACGGGCAGGACCAACACGCTAAACGGCGGACGGAATTGGAAGCTCTAGGTGAATGACGAGAAGCGAAAGCGGAGTTCGTGAACACAATACCTGTTCGACAACTGTGGTAACTTGCCTCCAGTCATATACATCCATCCAAGCAACAAACGAGACTGTCACTCGAACTGCTTGGTCCATGCTCGTCCTTGGCCGTGCACGCTTCAGGATAACGAGGTTGCTCAACCAACCATATCAGACGCCTCGATTACACCAGTCCATCTGACATGCCCGCATCCAATATAAATAACAGCGGATCTGAAGAGCAGTAAAACACAATACAGAAAACTGGTAGCTACTCGAATGAACTGAAGCAAGATCTCTACGTGATCGAACCGACCAGCCAGCGGATAGAGTGTATACTTATGGTTCTGAGAATAGTGATGACCTATCTCAACGTCTTTGTGTAGACATCTTCATCTTCTGTAGTTGTCATCATCTGTTTCGAGCATCGGCCTGGAAACGCCACGATTCGTTTTGTAGGAGCGATTGACTTTGTCGCGAAATTCTTCCAAGCCTGCAGGGCGTGCTGTACCTGCATAGGCGTCGAAGAAATTTTTTTCGCAAAAACTAGTCAATGTGCGATTGTCCAAGGCGGCACGACGGACACAAGCACGACCGTGCTGAGAGTATGGGAGCTATGACACTTCAGGTATCCGTGCTGGTCTCGTAAGAAGATCGAAAGATGGAAGGTAAGAGACGTGCTATAGTGTGGTCAAACATATTCAATTTGTTTCTATCTACACAACACAATGAAAATCAGGATCTTCTGTACTGTAAGGATTGGATCTGCCATGTTCATCATCCGCAACTGAACTCTCATTAGTGGTAACGTATGTATCTGCTCAAAGTGTTGATGTGCTATGGCCATGGCTCGCTCTGAACTCGCCGATATCCACGCTCCGTCTGTCCATATTCAACTCCGTTTGGTCGCTAACATGGAAGGATCGTGTCTCGTTACTACTGGAAAAGACTTTTTGTATACCGTTGCCCATGAGAAAAATTTACATGTACAATGTTTAGAAATTCGATGCAGTGTTGACTGGACCCGGGTTGTGGTATTGATCGAGTGTGCTTCGAAACGGTTGTTGATTGTTGTCCGTCGAGCTGCTTAACTTTTCGGCATTGGCGTTGGGGTCGTACAGATCATCGTCATGGAGGTTCTTCTTCTTGCCCCAGATGCGCCAAGCTGTGAAGCCAAGAGCACCAAGTAGCAGAGCACCGCCGATGCCTCCAACAACGCCTCCAATGATCTTTTTGGATGAGCTGCTGAGGCCTGAGCTGCCGCCGCTGTTACCATTTGCTGCAAGAGCGGTTGTTCGTGCACTCGTGGTGACAGGTATCAGCGTACTGGTAGTCCTAGTACCGATGACTGTGCTGCCTCCTTGTGTGCTGGTGAATGTCTGAACGATCTGTGATGCTGAACTAGTCACATATTGCGAGTACGAATATGACACCGAGACTGGAGTGGTTGCGGTGCTGACTGGCACGGTCTCTTGTACTGTTGTCGACTGGCCCTGAGCATTGGTGGATGTTCTTGTGATTGTACTTGATACGGTTGTGATCACTGCTGTAGCGCTAGGGGATTCGATGATTGTCGATGACTCAATGATCGTCGACCCCGCCGATGTAACCTGCGAGGTTTGGACGATGGTGGTGGTCGATTGGTCACTCGTCTGCTGGCTGGATGATCGTTGGCTCGACGAGGAGGCGGATGAAGATGTGGGTGAGGCCGAAGATGAAGATGAAGCGGATGCGGATGAAGATGCAGAAGACGTCCCCGTCGATAAATTGACTTGTCTCTTCTCTACTTTCGCCAACGCGGCGTCTGTCTCTGCGGCCGGCACGGCGGATACTGAAAGAATAGCAAGAAGAAGGAAAGTTGTCCACCGATACATTTTGAAAATTGTGTGTGTAAAATCTGGCTGTTTCGACAAGTGTTGGGAAGGTTCGAATTTGGAAGCGTGAGGCAAGAAGATACAATCGAATGTAATAGGGAAATCAACGAGAGTCAGTCAGGCAAACGCTGACAAACAAGGAAAACGATGGATAAGAACAAGAAGATGCGTGACTAGGATGAGTTGAAGAAGAGTAACGCTGAGAGAGTTGGTGTAGAAGACGTCGCAGTTTGTCACTAGTGAAAAAGCAGCCGTTGTGAAACGCCAAACCGTCCAAACGTGCTGCTAGGGGTTTAGTCGGAGCCTCTTCGCCATATCTTTAGGCGCGAGCGAGCCAATTTTCTACCTGCACAAGTCTCTCGGTGTTACTGTTACAGCACCATACCATTTAGGGATGGGCATGCTTCTTGTCCTGGAACTGCTGTTGTGTGAGTTTTCATGGGCATGCGCTCGGCTGCTTTGACTTCGTATGGAGAAAGGCGGAACGGGAATGTCAGCGATTCGCTTCATGCACCTCGTGTGACACGCTTAACATGTTTCGACATCACATGAACTGAAGTGTGTGTGGTGCCAAATCTCACTGCAATGGCAAAACGCCATTGGGGCTGTGTGATGCTACCTCATTCCGACACTTCCTCTCAGCAGCACTGCTACCATAACTACTTGAGGGATAGCGGGCCGCAACGTTGGGTATAGCTCGAGTTCAGTTCATAATCATGACATGACGACGACGACTGTCTCATTCTATATGCCTGCACAGCTGAATCTGTCTCGCAACAATTCTGCTGAGACCACATACTAGGATAGTGGCATGTGGGCACGAGAACGAGAGTTCAGAGGTCTGGAGGAGTCATGCCTCGTACCCGTAGATTTTGTTGATTGTTGAGTCAAGAGATTCATGCACAACAGGCTTCCTTCCCGCCCCTCATATTCCCCGACTGGCCACAATTTTTCCTGCATTTCCTTCGACGTGTCAGTGGAGACAAAAACAAGAGTTGGAGAGCTGCGCAAATTTCATTGAGAGAGCAATGGTGATGTATGTTGTCGTTGATCATTACTTCATCGCTCGACGACGACATTCTCACCTCCCCTTTCGAGCTCGATCCTTCCGCCTGGTGCTTTTCTTTTCACAGCAATGCCGTCTTGGTTGCTGCCGCTAAGATCTGCTTCCTGGATGATCGTGCTCTCGGCACCACCCTCACGAGCCGCACCAGCCGGCTGAATCTTAGGAAAGACTGTTTCTAGATGAGCGCAGGCCTTAGCATGCCTGAAGCCTGCGTGTGGTGGAAGACAACTGGTCCATGACTGAATCTCATGCAGTTTCTTCCCTTCAAGACCCGCAAACTTTAACTGCTGTTCAGCATCAAGTTCAACATGTTCTAGGCTTGCATTCTGAATAAGCCCATGCTTCACTTGGAACCGCATCTTGAGCGCTCCTCCAGCATCCTCCGATCGATACTCAAACGTAGGTGTCTGACAGAATCGCCAATCATCTGTCATCAGCTCTTGCGCGTCTCTGTAGATCTCTCCATTCATATCCACCGCACAGTCCTCATCACCAACCTCTTCAACACTGATGTCTCCCATCCCGTTCACATCCATGAATAATTGTCCAATCTCTTTCCGCAGAGAGCGGACCACCTCCCTCCGCTGCACCTGATCTGTCACATCAAACAAGTTATGCACCGGACTTCTTACACTCCCAACTCCCTTGGCCTCAAGAAATGGTTTCGCCGGAGAAGAAAGTAAAGCCGAGAAAACGCTTGCCGCAACTTGTCCTCCCTCGTCCCCAGCCACGAAAACCTGCCTGTTGATATTGGGCGAAGAATGTAGTATGGTCCCGTGATGCAGCGCCCTGCCTCTCGTCAATTTGAACGCACTTCCGCTGACCTTGAATTCCTTTTGCGTGTTTCCACCGTCAACGTTTGCACATGTCATGACAATGTCGTGTCGTTGGTTGACGTGCACGTTGTCGTATAGTACATGGTCTCTAAATCGGGTGACCGTCATAGGCGCCATCAACGCTCGAACTATAAGCTCAGCATGCTTGTCTCGTGTAAAATCCTTGTCGTTGGGCACGATGAACGAAAAGTTCAGGTTACCGACATCATGTATAACCGTGCCTCCACCGCTGCGTCGACGGACAAGATCCAGCGATACATTATATCCATCGCGCTCTTCTGCTATAACATGCCTATCGTTATCGAGCACCCCGTCGTCCCAGTCGGCCGCATTCCAGGGCAGACCTTCCTGTATCTTCGCAATGTTGCATTCCAACCATGGATTCTGATTACGGCCGATGACCACACACGGCCGGTTTGTATAGAAGAGCAGGATCTTGGATTGTGCATGCGAATTTCGTAGCAAGTAGTTCTCGATCGCGAGATTATGGTAGGGGTTGTTTGATCTCGAATGGAAGATCGACACTATATTTTCGGCGGTATGGTCTTTGATGTTTTTCAAAACGGCGCTTACAGTCGGCTTGGTCTTCGCAGAGTATGGCCTTGCTCCATGGTCAATGGACCGCAATGTCCAATTCTTGTTTGGCTTGAAGCAGCTGGTTTGATATGGTGTGATACTGGTGGCCGCCCGCCAGGCTCGGGAGACTACATTTCGCAAAGACGGCTGTGAAGTGAGCAACAATGCTTTAGGTGGCATTGAAGCTCGATGACCAGACTTCCTTACATGGTCGTGGGTGGCATAAGAAATGCAAGCTGCGCTGTTCTGAGCCTCTTAGGTAGTCCCAGATCGGCTTAGCTTTGGTTGTACGAATACTCCACTGACATTTTAGTAAGTGTAAGCGCACTGAGGCGTCCATGGTGAACAAGCCTATTATAACTCAACGTCTAACCCCTTATATGGCGAAAAACACCTCTCCTACCATTCTACAAACCGTCATGGTGGTGCTCATCCATGCTCAATTGCCGCTCATGTCTTCTACGCCAGATGTTACTTAGCAAAACCAATCCTGTAACATCCTTTCGTCCTTGTCAACAACCAAACACCTACGAATCTCCTCTTGCACCACCTCCATATTGAAAACCACGATGTCACTAACATGAATATTCCTCAACAAAAACCCACCCATACCCACATCAACCACATCTATACCGTCCATCGTGGTGATCAATAAGAGTTCACAATCTGTTAGGCACAGTCCGTTCGGTCACTCCACTTTACAGGCATAAATCGACTTGCAACTTCTTATGATCAGTATAGTAGCGTCAAAACAGAATGCATAGAGAACCCTGACTCTTGGACCGTAACCAGTGGTGGTTTTCCCGAGATGCTGTGCTACCCATATCGTAAAAGACCTTCTCGTTAAGGTTAATGGTGAAAACGGTCGGTACTAGAGGCTTCGTGCTGCTTTTGGCAATGAGTGCTTGAGAAATTGTGTTGAAGTGGCGGATAGCATCCAGGAGCTTGTATGTGGCATCACCAGGCCATGAATGCGCTCAACCGTGATCGAGTTCTGTACGTAATGCACTCTGGCTGTTGTGGGACAAAATTAGATCACAGCCGAGTACAAATGTGCGACGTGGCAGTTGTAGACGAACACTGTACATGTGGGTTCGAGGACTTGATAAGGGAGAATTTGTGATTTGCTTTGCTAGATGGCCAATTAGAGGTCAACTAGAGGTGAGTTAGAGGCCTGTAGCACGGTAGCTGCTGCCATTAACATCATGGAGAGACAGCGAGATTGTGAACTTATCTCTCGTGTCTCAGTGCTGATGGCATACAAACAACATTGGTAGACGTGTCTGCAAACACGAGCTCATCCATGCCAGAAGGACCGGAGCTTTACGCATCAGCGACTGCATTCTACATTTCGTTCGACTGAGTGGTGGATTGTGCCACTGACCATACCTACAGCGGGCTGGTCACCATTAGAGCATTGAAACTCCGTTGTACTGAAAAATGAGCAATTTTACTCAGATATGGGTCTGATTCTTGATGTAATGAAGGAAGGGCGACCTAAATGAATCTCCTCTGAATAGAACGTTGGAAAAGGTTAAAACCACGAGCGACAATGTCTCGCAACGCTTCCGATGAAAGCGAGTGCATTCCCTCTGCACACTGTCACAAGATCCCGAAGTGTGCATTGTAAGTCATTCCTGGCAATCACATCGCGGAGTAAGAAGGTCGATCAGATGGACCCAAAAGGTGTGAGAAAGCAGAGTGGTAGCAAGCACCAGCTTTACTGTCGCGAACACAGCCGACTTTGGAAAAGATCCGAAAGACTAGAAAACGATGTCGACACGTCTCTGGTAAATCTGAATGATGTCACTTCAGCCCTAAAAGAACAAAAGACAGCGTAAGCATGCGCAATTCACGCCGACCCGTTTCAGGATGCGTATGTCGCGCGTGCCTAAACTAGATTCCGTGTCGTATTCTCTGCAACAGGACTCACGCACAGCGAATCTAGTTTAGCTTGCTTTAGCTGACGAAGCAGGCACTATTCTACATTCGGCATGCGTCCTTAGCACATGCAAGCTGGGAAGTCCTTGCGAGGACAACACAACATAGATTATTACGTACACTTCTCGCAAAGGGTGACAAAGATTCCTCCAATGTACGAAACAAACCTGACCAGGTTCGGGCCCTGCCAAGCTCAACACGATGACTGGGCTCATTAGCCCCGTTGATGTCGTTGTGCCAGGCCGGCCAGGCAAAATGCAGTAACCGATGTGTATCTGAGAAAGGTAGTGACTTTCTAATTGGATGGACTTTTGGCGGGCAGCATTTACGCTCTCCTTTGAGCAGAAATCGCACGAAATCGTTCGGACTATCTGAATGAATGGTCGTCATTGTATTGCTACGAATAGTGGTATCTGAACAACATAAAGGAAATCAGAGCCTCATTACATCTATGCCACGCCAATTGCTCCAAATATCAACATACTTCGGGCTCCTAAATATCAGGATTCTGCTTGCTTACCTTTCCTGCTTGCGATGTCCTCTTCAGCTTCTGTTTGAGCTTGGACCATCACCTCCAAAGGTTGTCGCCAACTCATTCCACACGCTTCATACACGCCCTTCCTAGCCTCTTCAATCCTATGTGGACGTCCATTGTCAATCTCATCCTCCAAGTCTAGGGAGAACAGAAATCGCTTAGCCACATCTCGATGCTCTTTCTGCGTTCGAAGGCCAAGATCAGCCGCCATTCTTTGCAACTCATTGTCGAACCATGCAAATTCTGAAGACATGGGATGAGTCTTCTCACCCAGTGTTCCAATATACAAAATCCAGAAGATAACGATTCTCTCATCAGCAAAGGGGTCTTCATCGGCAAAGTCCTTGTCTTCGTCCTTATTTTCCTCTATCTCCCATGTGGCATCTTGGACCTTGGTTTGTAGCTCTCCGACCAGCTTGACACCAAACCGGACAGGTTCGGGACTACCCAGCACCATTGCGCTAATCAGCGCAATGGCCGCACAGATTGCCGTTTGCAGTTTTGGTTTCAAGTGCAAGTGGGGATAGAGCTTCACATTCAGTTGATGATCTGCCAAGCGGCTTATGCAGTCGAATTTCCTCAATTGACGCCATCGAAGAAGTTGGTCGTCAAAACTAAGCTCATGAGAATCAATGTATTTTTCGACCTTGAATAGCTCCCTGAGGTCCATCATCACAGTTCGAATAGTGTCGTGCCCGATGGCAGAGTCCACGTTCGGAGCATGATCACCTGTAACCCGAGCTGCAGCGAGGCGAGCTTTCCACGGCTGACTCAAGGGTCCGGGCGTCCACTCGCTGGCTGGGAAAAGAGGACGAGTTTCGTACTTCAATGCAAAATAGCAGTCAGCAGATAAGAGATTCTCGCGGAACCAAGACTCGAGCAGAATAATTCCTCCTTCAGCGTTAACGATACTGCGCAGCATTTTCACATGTACCCGAGCAGTCGATGTATTGTCCAGGGCAGTTTCAGCGGAGAAGAGTTTCAGAATTGCTTTCAGTGTTGAGGGATCGTGGCCACCAGTCTGGTTAGCAATCCGTTGGCGCAAGTCAGCCATAGCTTGTACTTGAAAGAAGCAAGCTTGCGAAGCAATGTCCTTGTCCTTGGTAGTGGATGCCATTAGCGTCGCGTATAGGCACAAAGCTGCGGAAGCATAGCAAGCATCGGCATTGATGCTTGCTGCATCATCCCAGGATCTCGATATCTCATATGCCCATTTGGTTTTAGCAGGTTCATTAGGCCAAGTGATTGGTATCATAACTCCATAAGCAAAAGAGAGGATCTTCTCTACTAGTGGTGGAAACTGAAAAGCCTCATAAGATGGACCCGGTAAGTTCACAACACTAGAGCTAGTACTAGAAGCTGCAGTTGACATAAGTTGTTGATTGGACAGTACTGCTGGACCTGCAATGGCTGGAGTATATGTTTGACTCTGTTGCTGAATAGGTGGTTCTCCTGAGTAAGTCTGCACTGATTGCTCCACATTTTCGACTTGCCAGGGATCCGGTGGATATGGTGTACTCGTGCTCTCGTCCTGTTGACTTCGCGTTAGTGCTCGGTGTAATGCAAGGTGATGTAGTGAAAAAACATTTAAGCTTACCATAGCTGTAGTGGTTGAGGACTCCGTTGATATAGGAGCATTGATAGGTATATTAGCTGACGTTCTCAGCTTTCTGGCCTGTTCTTGCTTCTTCCACTTTTCATAACGATTCATCACATGCCATGACACGGCGGCATTGTGATCCTTGGATTCGATGTTGCTCGCATCCTTGTTCACAAACGAGAATTCACCCTTGAAGGATGCCGCATCACCAGCGACCTGCTTCCTCTTCTTATTTGACATGCCTTGAAGTGTTTTGTGGGACCAAGTGGTAGATTGAGAATTCACCGTTGAGTCAGTAGGGTCCGAGACTTCTTGACGCTCGAGATGGTCGACGTCGACAAGTACAGGGTATGCTTCACACCTATCCCTGTTGGGTATGTGTACCGCCATCATGATATCGACTGACTCTGGGTTAAATAGTCATATAAGATACAACAGTAGGACGACTGGCAAGATCTTCGGAAAGCACCCGTTAACAGTAGGAAGCGCTGGCAAGTACGACGTGGACATCTGCGACCTCAAGTTGCTTTCGTTATCCTTACCTGATGCTTTGATATTCTCAATCAAGTCTGGCACGTCAAGACGCAGACCCCGGATCCTCCCATATGCCGGGGTCTGGACCTTGTAACAAAACGTCAAGATCAGAAAGCGAGCTTCGGATCGATCACAAATTGTCATGTCGTGGCGGTGTCACGACCGAAGACATATTGATTGGTATGAGGGAGTTGAAATGTGAACCTATCCCTTTTCTTGGTAGTTGAAAGACAAGTTCGATTGGCTGGGAGGCTGAAAACCAAACATTAGAGCGTCTTGCTTAGAGTTTAACAGCGTGATCTCAAGGACATATGCAGATTTGAAAAGCCTGACAAAATGTACAACAAATGCACGGCTGAATGAAGCAGGAAGCGAGAGGAGGAAAGGTACAGAATTTGAGTTAGGTAAGCGTGCATTCCTTGTGGTTATTCAGGAAAGCGCAACTGACCTTTCTTGTTTGAAGGAAAGCGCACTGACGGTTTCCAAAAATGATCGCCGGAAGGAAGGCACCATTCCTGTTTCGATCATACTCGAATCACATATCGACGTCATAAGCGAGTTTGCAGAGGTTTCGCACACAAGTGCGTGCCTCGTGGCTTGCGAAATTTATTGAATGGCTCGTGGAGTTCCATGCTTAACTAATCTCTTGATCTTGCCCACCAACTCAAATAAATGGTGTCCAAATTTGGTAGTGGTAACAGATGAGGGCTTGTAGAAATCATTTTCTCCTCCAGTTCAGGCAATGGTTCACACCATGATTGGAATGAGTTCAAGTGCGCACTCCCCGCAATTCAAATTCTGATAGCATTGCACGGCACACGGACTTGCTTTACAAATAAACTTCTTGCACGCCTCACCGTGGCTTGACAGATTCTCAGAAGTGGATGCCAGGAGCAGCTCCAATGATGAGAAGCCATTGCGTGAAGGACATTGCTCAGCAAAGTTACGACGTCTTGCCAAGTAGCCAATAAGATCGAGGTTACACTATTCGTTAGTCACTATTGACTCATGTAAACCAGCCTGGAGCTCTTCCGTAATTCCGCACTAAGAGCTTTACTTAGAAGACTTTGTTGGGTTTATATCATTCTTGCAGATCCTGTGTCGTGACCAAGTAAATATTCAGCTAGCAATTTCTAAGCATGAACCTTCTACCCTCCTCTCTCTCACAGGATGCTGTCCTCTAGAGGAGCTCGTCGTCTACTGCTTACTCGGGCAAAAACCAACCATCACATCTTCTTTGTACTGAAACATCTGAAATTATTAAAGCTCGAACAAAATTGCGCTGGTCGCGCTAGTGGTGGATCTCGTGGTGTGATTCATACATAGTAGGAAATAAAGAGTGAGCAGTCAGCGACTACCACTGAACCTGATTTTAATTATCTCGTTCTTCAATTGAATGTCTCATGCGATTATGTGAGGCCGATTACAGACGACATGTATTAAACCTGGGGTCCGAAAGAGTTTCTTCTGGCTCGTCTCACTTAAATGATGAACAATGTAACAAGCAAAAGGAGAAACGCGCGATTCGGCAAAACATATAACAATCATCGTGGAGTTTCCTTCACGCAACTGTAACACCGATCAACAACGTACTTACGCAATTGCCTTTCTCCAGATCTTACCTAACGTCAGCATCGCATTCTTGTGGTGGTCCAATATGCATACTCTGGATGTGAATTTGCAGCCTCTCAGACAACTCGAGTCCTCCTTGACAACCCAGCGATGACACGAATCATTGGTAAGGGGGCTTTGTCCAAGAGACCGGACTTGAAGATCTACAGCGACTAGGTGTTTGATGGAGAAAGGAGTGAGATTTAATTGTCTGAATGCACTTTGTTCCGAGGCGCTTGCGGTAGCAGTATTCATGCAGGTTCGGAATAATCTGGGAGGCCTGGATAGAGGTTTGAAGCAAAACCAGCAGTTTAGTTCGTGCCAGAGGTAGGGTAATATCGAGCGAGCTGGAGTTGGCAAACGAAAGCCTGAGGAACGTCGCGTTGTTCCTGCTTTGCTGACCAGCGTACCGTCAGTTTCTTGAGCAACCACTCCTAAAACAAGAAGGATGAACCGAGGAAAACACCAAAACCTTTGAAATGAGGTCGAAGTCTTAGCGTCGACATTAAAAGAACAGATTCGATTTTTAGTTGGTACCTCTCACCCTGATGGCTGGAGAGCTTTTTGTTGAACAAGGTTCGGAAGTAGTGGTCTGACTTAATCCCTAATCCGACATGTACCAGCATGCATAGTGCCTTCAACTCCGTAGTGCGGCACTCAATACAGCCAACCACCAAATGTGGCCATGCCTTTTTCTTCGTGTATGTGAGGCCGACACAGTCTTTGCGGATCCAAGGGAAAATTACAATACTTTGGAATTGGAAGTGTTAATGGAGTAGGTGTGGCGTAGATGGTAAGTGACAGATGGTGTGACACCTTAAACGTAACCAAGGACGCAGAGATACTACTAATATCACAACATATGACACTGAATCACCTCGTCATTGATCAATCGATGCGAGGAAAAATGAATTCCGCCAAAGTTCAACCTCAAGCACAATATGGGTTTTAAAAACGTTTCCGGTGAATCCGGGACCCCCTTTGGGGGCCATGAAAGAAACTTTGCAACATTCTATGCACGATAAGCTTTGTAAGGCCAATCTTGCATGGCAAATCATCTCGTATACACGAACTTGGGGAAAGTCAAACATGCAACTCCAAACCGAGCGAAGCATAATGTTTGTGCTTCAAGCTGATGTAGGTGAGATGATGGTTACGTACCATACGCTAATGGTGCTGCCGGAAATGCTTCAATCAATCATGACGTCCACACGTAAGGTATAATCCCTGACTTGCCTCAGCTGCCAGTCCATTCCTGAGGTCCAGAATCTCGCTGCTTCGGGTGGCACGGATACCCAGGTGGTCTGTGTTGGAATACAGAAGAGACTACTTGTTTTGTAGATTGTTGAGGTTTGAAAGATTCGCCTCCAGGCCGTCCACACCCGCTACCCACTATGGCAGAATATTAGCCACAATTCAAGCCACACTGCACATTTTGTGTGTGCCCTCCAGATGGAGCCTTTAGGCATCTCAAGTTCTAAGACCGCCTAGACCTCGCACCTGACAGACCCTGTGTAGATACCATTAGTTGATTGAAGCATTCCTGATTGGAATCGTCAAGCTGTTACGAACATGACCCAGCCACAAGGCTCGCTGTATTTGCAGGCAGGGAGCGTGTGACTGGCGGCAAATGACTTTGCTTTGGTTCGTTTTGTATTTTGTAAGGCGTTCGAAGTTCGTTGTTGGTATACCTTTAGTCTTATTGCTTCTATCGCCTCTGAATCAAGGCGAATGACATGCTGGTACGTCTTTGGGGCCCTTTGACAAAATTAACTCGCTTGTACGTACAAGAGTAGAGCTCGCGCTCTTCCGTTAATAGGTGGTTGCGCTACCCCACAGCGCCTTTTGTTAGTGTTGTAGTAATATATTCACTCTGCTCAGACCACAAGCCATGGTGAGCCCCCTGCTTTGCTAAGGGTTTCCGAAATGAGCCACCGCACCCAGAGCTAGCGTACTATGAGGACTGGACACTTCCAGGTCAATCTGGTGGATGAATCTAGCTTTCAGTGTGCACCACTTGTTCATGGCGCTTTCCCCTTTTGGACCATGATCGATGATCGTATCCGAAAGAGTATTGTAGTTGGACAAAACATCCGCTTGTGGCTTGTGATGGCATGACCCATTCTTCATCCCCAGATCATCCCCAGACTTTTGGTTCTCACGCCTTACCGGATGTTGTGATTTAGAGGTTGGAAAGACATCCAGTCTGCCTCGAACGGAAGCATCCTTCGGACCTCAAGGTGCAGTATCGCAAATCGCAAATCCACTCATGATAGCGTTATCGCAGTCAAGGATTATTGTCAGCGGATGACTGCTGTGCATTTGTAGGTCAGAAATAGCGCACGACGGAGCATTATAAATCTTGGAAATGCTCTCTCTCGGCAGCCTGATTTTCATAGCGAAAGCCGAAGACTCAATCTTTTGGCTGATAAAGGAGCGAAGAATATGAACTAATACAGCTCGAGGCGGGCCTAGAATGATGTGCGGCACCATGATCCTGCTCTGCAAGGAACTTATTTGCAGCACGAACGATAACGTACTAAGCCGTGTCCCTGACAGCGGACTGGCTAGGATTAGGGTGTGACAGGTCATATTTTATTTTGCGGGGGTTGCTGCGCGAGAAGAAGAGGACGAAGACGGATTAGACCACATTCACTCAACCTCTGTTTGAGGCTGATGACGGCACAACAATATTGTACATGTCAATCAGGTGCGAGGAAACGGACAACCTCCCCAAGCTTAATTCTTCAATTATTTTTGCCTTCATTGCTGGAGGGTATTTAAAGCTGTTACTCCTGCTCGTTCGACATCGCCGATAAAGCAGTAATAAAGCAGAAGTCAGTGGCAGGTTTTAGCCCGTCTGCTCGGGTTATCCCTTCGACTAATGCAGCAGTGTCGATTGTGATTTGGGGAGAAAAGTGTTGCGCCATTAGTGCCCATGCTAGTACACCCGATGGGGACCTTGCTGGGGAAACTCATTTGCGTGAGTGGCCTGCAGCCATGCATTGTACCCAAATCGACAGCACGATTGACCCTTGATCAAACACGACGATCTCAGGGGACTATGACACTCGTGGCATGTGAAAATGTCTGAGTGCATGCCACAACACCGTCACGTTCATTGAGTTCTAGATCTGCCTCAAGATTTCGGAGTTTCGCCAGTATTTCCACAATTCGATAACTCATCGCATCATGCCTCTGCAGACATTGGGCGAGCAGCTAGAGGACTAACAGCATGACAATAATGACATCGAGTGCTTATCCATGCCACAACATAGTGTAATTTAGCTCCGTTGTAGTGAGTGGACTTGCGAACTCTTGACGACAGTCCAACTCTCCCCACTTTCCTGAAAAGAAACCAACCACAACAGACTCGCCTCGCTGAACGCTTCGAGGCCGAAGCCGTTCTTGTCGCGCTACGCAATCTGCAGTAGTAACGACTATCGAGAAGGGCGTCGCAGCTCTTGGCTCAGCTCGTCAGCGACGAAACAAAGAAAGGCACCTACCAAAGCAGGAACTCACTACTTCAATGCCATCTTGATCCAAGCACCGTTCGAGTCATGCGGCCCACCAAAGAGGTCAACCACGATTGAACCTGCTATGTATTGCTCCGTAGAATTCTTTGGGTAGGCAACCTTCACAACCAGTCATTCGCCACTGATCTCCCTCCCACACATGACACTAATTCATGCTCACCTTCCTGCCAAGATGACCACACCCATATTCTGATTCTCGCTCTCAATGGTGGTCTGGTGGGAGAAAGTCATGCTGTGGGGCTCACCAGCAAAAGAATTAGTGAGTGCACTTGGCCGCATAAATAGCGTAGCTTCCTGAACGCCTTGTGATTGGGGGGCGCTCCCAGCGTTCCCAACGACTAGCAGTAGGGCATGCCACTTCATATCCTCATTTGGATTCATCCGCCCAAGATGCCGCTCTTCCTGCATTGCAGATTCTCTTTGCATCACACAGTTTTTGTTTCATGCCAACGGAATCTCTTGTGCTCTTCTTTTCCCATTCGAGTCGGCTGTTTACACATTTTTCCACTGCTTCTTTGAGACTCGTCATCGACTACACGAGAACCGCACCACGATCCGACGCATAATATCCTTGAGACGAGCCAGTTGTTGGCGAGACTTGACTTCCTGTGCAACCGGACAGTTGAGATATAGCGAGTCGCTGTTCGTTCTTGTGAAAGAGAAGCAGCTTCGTTTGGCAAGGGAGTACTTCTCTAGCAAGCACAAAAGGCCGATGGATACTGGCGGACAAATCTCACTTGTTGGAGCCAAGTGAGTTGCGGTTGATTAGCGGACATTGCATGAAAGACTCTTGAGGCCTGGGGAGCAGGCTCGCCGCTGATGGCTGAATGCAGGCGTATGGCTGTGGAAGCTGGGCTGAATGGGGATAGTGTCAGCAATGGCCAAACCTCTTCGAGTGTTGATTCCTCGGATGATACTGCCAAAGATGGAGTTGCGGAAGCCGATTTTGTGACGTCTCTGGCCAGTGATGAAGTCACGCTGTCTAGAGACGACATGGACAACTTGAATGGAACCAGAGACCGTCCGCTTGTCGTGGCTGATAGAGCAGATGGCTTCTTGAGGCCTACCGCCGAGACGCCTGCCAAATCACCTATCGCTACAGCATCGCCGTTAACAGCTCCTGCGAGTACACAACTGTCGCATGAGCAGGCTTCCAACAACTATTTTGCGCACCATTCTATTCATTCTCCGTCCCCTCGCCGAACTTTACGGGTGCTGAATTTCTCTGGCCCGTCATCATCAGGATCACTTCACACTCTAGCGGAGCAGGACGGACAAGAAGACGACGATGGGCAAGGAGCCCCTGAAGTAACAAGCACTGTCACTAGGTCGTTATCTACGCGCAGTAGGCCCTCTCCGCAGCACCATCGCAGACACTCAAAGTCGGCTTCTATGTCTCAATCCGTTGCGACCCTGAGACGACACATGAATAACGAACATCCTATTTATCCCGAACAATCGTTGTCTTCACTCTCTCAACCATCACATGGCAACACGCGTCCGGCACCAATACTTCGAACACGGAGCTCTCATCCTGCTCAAAATCTTCTTTACAACGACATGTCCAACATGTCTAAGCAATCAAGGGACAGATTGACTTTACCCTCGTTCGCGCGCACCGCAGATAACACACCCATGTCTAGTCCTGGTCTCTTCTCACCCACCGCCGTTCGTGTGACAAACCCCTTTGAAGCCGACTCTCAAAGAGCTGCAAGCCCTCAACTCCATCACCTTCAAACACCCAAGGAGACCCACGCTGCAGAGATTGACCACGATCTCATGACTGGAAACAAAATCATCAACACGTACGAAGTGATCAAAGAGCTAGGGCGTGGTGAACAAGGCAAGGTCAAGCTTGGCCGTGATATGGTGAATGAGATGTTGGTAGCCATCAAGATCGTACCCAGATTTTCTAGACGTCGTCGACTTGGCAAGCTGGGTGAGCCACAAGACCAGACAAAGAAGGAGGTTGCAATTCTCAAGAAAGCACGACACCCAAACGTGGTCAGTCTTCTCGAAGTCATCGATGACCCAAACAAGAACAAAGTTTATCTTGTGCTTGAATTTGTTGAGCATGGAGAAATTACCTGGCGTCGAAAAGGAGTTCCAATCATTACACATATCAACTGTGCCCGCTTCGAGCATGAATGTAAAGGCATTGCCATGACTCTCGAGCCCTCTGATCAAGACCTTTGGGCGGTCAGAAATGCTGTAGCGCGGCATGATGCACTCGAAAAAGCTCGTGCAGGCCAGCATAACATGACCAGCGGCGTTTCGCACTGGAACTTGGAGTCTGATATTGATGAGGACACTGGAAATCTGGAACGTACTCACTCTCAAGCACATTCGATTGCACACTCGATTGCACGCTCATATGCGCAGCTCGAGTCAGCTGCTCCAACACGTAGTCACTCACTGGATGACTATGTGGGCAGCGGCTCGTCACAACTTGCTGGTAGCATGTACGGTCCTTACGATGATGCTCCTTACATGAGTGAGCGCAAATTTAGTATTGCTACTGCACTCTCACATATGTCATCGGAGTTTGACGCAGAAGAAGGCGAGGCTGATGAGCAGAGAGATTGGGTGCCTGCATTGACGCAGGAAGAAGCAAGACGTGCATTCCGAGATACGCTGCTTGGCCTCGAATTTCTTCATGCTGTCGGTATCATTCACCGAGACATCAAGCCATCAAACCTGCTTGTTGCTAGTGATGGCACCATCAAGATATCAGATTTTGGCGTCTCCTACCTAGGTCGACCATTGACAGAGGCTGCAGTCAAGGAGGATATCTTACCAGAACGAGAAGCCGAATCTGTCGATGACGAAAGAGAGCTTGCGCGCAATGTGGGCACGCCGGGATTTTGGGCGCCAGAGCTAGTCTACGAGGACGCTTCTATCTGGAAGGACGGCAAGATTCCAAAAATTACTGGTGCAATCGATCTCTGGGCTCTGGGCGTCACCTTGTATGCCATGGTATACGCACGCCTTCCGTGGTATGCTGAGGGAACTATGGGTCTTCACGCAGCACAATGCACAACACCAGCAATCTGCCCTAAGACTCGACTTGTCCCTGTAGATTCTGCAAACCCTGGTTGGGTCACCCAGTCGAAGGTGCCCATTAACTGCAACAAGCGCTTGGACTATGAACTCAAATTTGAACCTGTCCCTGAGGACCTGCGGAATTTGATCATGAAGCTCTTGATCAAAGATCCGTCGAAACGAATGACTATTGCTGAGGCCAAGCGACATCCATGGGTTTTGGAAGGATTACCAACACACGATGAGAAACAGTTCTTGCAGCCGCCAGGCATTGTTGAAAACGAGAAGAAGATCATCGAGCCGGACGAGAAAGAGATTTCTGCAGCCGTAGTGAAGCGCAGTGTATTTGGCGATCTCGCTAAGGCGACAACAAGAATCGTTGGCAATTTTCTTCGGGGTGCGACAACGGCTAGGAAGAGAGGGTTGAGCGTTGCCACAAACACTAGTACTTCGAGTGAGTCGGTCAACAACTCTCCTACAGGCTCGACCGCAAGCACGATTGGAAAGAATGAGCGCGGCAGAGACGTACGACGAACGAGCTTGAGAGGCGACGAAGTAATTCCAGCACTGCACCGTTCCAGAGAGAATACAGAGCATCCACTTGCACAAAGCCAGAGCGCCAGTCCTGACAACCAGGAAATGCCAGGGTATTTTGCTGGCGAGACACCTAAGTTCTCACCACAGCCCTCCCCTCGAGTTCAACCAGTTCCAGAGTTACGCCCTAAGCTACAGGACAGAGCAATTTCTGAGCTGTCGACCGCAGACTCGGTCAGAACAATACGCGCTAGCCAGGTAAACCCGCATCTTCCACTGGAGAATGTCCAAGCAGCACGGTCTCCCGAGTCAACTCTCCAGTCCCGTGTCGAAGGTATTTGGGAGGGATCAAAGAGAACACTGTCGCGGCTAGCTAGCAGAGATCGACGTCCTGCCGACTCTTCTCGATCTTCATCGGCAACACGACGATCGTCAGAAGGTGAAAATCGGTCAGCACCATCTTTAGCATTCAGCAATGCGCAAGCGACAGGATCTATTGAGACGCCTGAAGTACTCCGCGCCGTCGACCAGCGCCTCGAGCAGTCTCAAACAGTCAGGCCGTCGACAGTGGCAACTCACCAATATCACCAGCCACTAGCCAGTTCCGAGTCTGCGTTCTCGCATGCGCAGGAGATTAATCAGAGGCGGCACATGCTTGAAGCGCAGGATGAGGCTGAGCAAGCATCGTCGAGTGCTGGTTCTAGTCAAGGCACATCCAATCCGTCCGAATGCCCTCCTTCCCCGGATGATCTGACATATGGCGCTCGGCGAAGAGTGCAGGCAGAGCAAGAGCCACACTCACCACTTGAAATAGACAGTAGAATCACCAAACTTCCAATCAGTACTACCGCTTCTTCTATGGAGGACTTTGGCAACAGTAGTGTGACACAGAGCACGTCGAACCAGAGCTTCCTTGCAACATCTGGAGCATCCTCGCCACCAGAAGACACCTTTTTATCTGTGGAGTACAGAAATCAATACCGAAAGGACTTACAACATGGTGATAGCGCACCCGACTTTATGCGTACGGCTGACACTATCACCCAACGCTACAGACCATCTGCCACTGGCAAACCAATCGAAAATCAGGTACACTACCCTGAAGACGACGGAGATGACGAGCAGGACTCGGATGATGATGACGAAGAATTGATGATGTTAGGCGGCTCTATGAGAAGGACACGCCCATGATGTTTCGATCGTGCCGGTCACGAGAGAAGAATATCGAAGACGAATCAACGAGAACTAGCATTCGGTCTCGATGGTTTAGTCCGCTTCACATGGTTGATACCCTGGATTACAGAACATGCGAGGCGTCATTTTTCAGGATTGGATTTCTTATGTAATACATGAAGCGAATGAGGAAGCACTACAGTGGGACGGTACACCGGATAAATGGGATGGGCAATTGTGACACAACCATACATGGGAGGATCTTCTTGATGATAATAGCTAACGTGCATGCCTGGGAGGGTTGGTCCGATTCTACTCGCCGACTGATACTTGTGAATTTGCTTATCATTGCATGGTTATGAGGGATACCAAAAATGGGACGAAACTGGTTGGACCAGGAAAAGCAAGCATTGACGACGTGACGAAAAAGGTGGTATACTGGGCTTTTCGTGCTTACTCAACATTTCGATCTTCGCACCTGGCAGAGCGAGCTAGGTGATGCAAAGGTTGTTTACTCGATCATCTCTACTCAAGCACATTTCGAATTGGTTCTCTGGCTTGGGCTGTCATGAGCTTTTTAGGAAGTAGTATAGCAGCTTTCTGAAGCCACACTTGCAGTTGACCCGATTAGACCAAACAATTTTCTTGCCCTCATTTCCCCGATCGTGGTAGAAATCTTCGTTTCCTGCTTTTCATTCCGTCAATGCCTCGATTTCTCTTTTGTATTGTCACACATTTCACATGTCCAAACATATGACGGATGTCTGC